>VZSE01005046.1:0-270218 GCA_013398275.1 Promerops cafer
AGCTGGCCGTGGACAGCTTTTTGGTATACAAAGGCAAGAAAAGGGAGTAAAAGGAGTCATAAAATGAATGGGTCAATTCATACTTTGTATTTCACAATGCTACAACAGCCTTTTTGCTTTTTAATCTGTTACTTCAATACAGTCTTTTATAAAGAAACATGTAATAGTTCCTTACTGTCCCTCAGGCTATGCTGGCTGAGGTTTCCTGTGCTTGGTGTCTTGATGTCAGAGTAATTGTTGCTGTTGTACATACTACCCCGCTTTGACTCGTGGGGCCCATTTGTTCCACCTGAGCCTGCAATGTTTACATGGCCAGCCCTGGATCAGTGGTCCCCAATCACTTTTCTGTGTTGGCTGGGTCACCAGGAGGCAATCCAGACCTGGATGGGGAAAATCAGCATCTGATTCTGCAGATGTTTGCTCCAGGCCAGCCTTGGGCTGATGGGGGCAGAACTGCTGTACACATTGTTTACTGTGTCCTCCTGCTGGGAGGGAAATGCCTGAAATGAATGGGGAAATTAGAGGGAATTTGTCATTATGTTGGTCCATCATTTATTCCATCTGTACTTCATCAGCTGCATAAGCAATGGGGATTGCCAGGCCCTGCACATCAGAGCAGGGACGCCTGAGTGGGAAGGTCTGACAAAAAGTGGAGAGCTCTGGTGGCATCACCTCCAGTGGCCTTGTCACTCCACTTCCATTGCTGGGGTGCTCACTGCAGCTAATGAAGACCAAGGGTGCTGGGACTTATAAGTGGGGCTGAAATATGAATAACTTCTATGTAATTTGCAAAATACTGTAACAATCAGTTTTAAAAACACTAGCTATCAAACTTTCTGAATTTATTCCAAAGCCATTGAGTCTGGGACAGAGCTGCTAATCAAAGAACATAATGGACCTATAAAACTATAAGGTAGAGACCTACTTGTTAACCTCAGGGGACTGTGAAGGTATGGAGGGGATCAATTTGGGCTGCACTTGCAATTTGTATGTCAGTGTGAAAAATGTTCAGTATAAAGAGAGCAGGATGAGAGATGAGAGCAGGGAATTGGGCAGAGGCTGCTTGAGGCGTGTTCCCACAGGGGATGAGGTTGCTGATCCTGCAGAGTTGCTTCGTGACCAGAGCCTGGGGCTGTGGTCTTTCAGTTTTGTCAGATGTGAAGCTTATCTTGCATGGAGATGTGAAGTCAGGGTAGAAGCATTGCTGGAGCTGCCCTCTTTCAGGAGTGCCTCACTAAAAATTAGTATGGCAAAAGAACAGCCAGCTTAAGGGGCTTGTACACCCCAAAACAGACCCTCAGAGCAAACTGTGGTGCTTAGGGAAAGAGCTTTTGCCCTTGACATGAGGCTCATTTGGAGGCTTGTGGTGCTGGGTGCTAGTTGTGGGAGGTGTCACAACGCAGGACTGAGTGTCCCATGCCCAAGGATGCAGAGCTGTTTGTGCAGCTCCAGAGCCAGAGCTGTGACCCCTTCTCAGCTGGAGGTCACACAGGGTGGTTCTCCATGCTCCTGGGTGCAGGGGGGATGCTCTGGTGCTGGTGGGCAAGTCAGATGGGAAGGTGACTCCAAAAGGCTTTGTGACTTCCTGCAGCTGCCCATGGCACGGTGACACTGGGGTGCATTTCTACCAGAAACCAACTCAAAAAGCTGGGCAGTACCAGGGATATTGGAGACAGGAGTCATTCAGGAGGAGGCACATGCTGGCATTCATCTTTCCTGGAGCAATATAAAAGAGTAATCAATTACTATTTTTTGTGATGTTCAAGGTTTGAGAAGTACTCTGAAATATTCTATACTAACAGATTGCAGTGTTCCATGTTGCCTGCTGGGCTTCTTTTTAAAAAAAATTCTGGAGTGAATGAAGTGCTAATTGGAATAGGTGTTTCATACATGGTGAGCTTTCTGGACCATGCTGGGAAAGGTCTGATTTTCTTCCTGAATTAAATAGGTACTTAAATCTAGCTTTTTGTACTTGCTGGTTTAGAGACAGGATGAACAATTTTCTGGTTTATGGACTGCAATTATTTAGGTACTTTAGCTAAAGCTCTTGGCATAGTTTTTAATCCTTTTGAGAAAGTACTAACACCAAAATTCTTTAATTCCATATATATGCATGAATAGAAACTTCAGAGCCATGCTGCTTGGTGGTGGCAGGAGAGTTTTGATTGGGGTGCCTGTTGTTGTTCACTACTTTTGAGCAAAGGGCACTCCAGGAAGAAAATCTGCATTTCTTTCAGAGTGTCAGTAAAGAAGTTTAAACATTCAGGTGGCTTCAGTGACAGCAATGTCCCAATTTACTGAGAGGGGAAGGATAGAATGAGGCCAGTGCCCTGGTCTCACTCCTGCTCTAGCTGTGGATTTGTGGTTCCTCAGAACCTTTCTTCCTGCTTACAGCTCCACTGGGGCTCTCATCACAGGTCTGGGTTTGGCTTTCATATTTTAGTTGCTCCTTCCACTGCTTCCACATCTACAACATCTTTGGGTGGACATTGGTGCTATGCAGCACTCCTGGGGTGCAGAGATAAAGGGAAGTATCCCAGGGATTGAATTCTCAACCTTCTTATGTCACAGTGGTGCTGGTGCTGGTCCAGCATGGCAGTGCCAGCCCACTGCTGAGGCTGCTCAGTGTGGCTGCAGCCTCTGGACAAACTGAGGGATCATCTGTGTGGGAGGAGCCCATGGACACCCTGGAGTTGCTGCTCGAGGGCAGGGGACGGTGGGCTCACCTCTCCCAAGCACCAGCCCAGGCATTTTACTTAGATACATTAATTCTCTTCAGAAGTGTAATCACTAAATATTATTTCTTGCTGTCCCCAAGATTTGCAGAGCTTTGTTGCAGGACTTTTCATGTTTGATAGTTCATCTTTGTCAGTTTTTAAGTTTGAAGAAGAAATTAGAGCAGGTCAGCAGGTCACTGCATCACAGAAAGGCTCATCACTCCTCTTTCTCTCTGCACCATTTCTTGCTTTTTTTTTTTTCTTTTCTTTTTAATTTTAAATATCTTTACACTTACAGGAGTTGATCTGTCAATGAACAATAGCTTTCTGGATTAGTCTGCCTTCCTATGTGTTTTGTTTCTATTTTTCCTGAGAGGGGCAGCCATCCAACTCAAACATGGGTATTTGGGCAGTTCCTGAATGGGCATGGAAGATGGTGTTCCAGGCCCCTGTGTGGGAGTGGGTCTTTGTGCCCTGGTGTTTCCCCAACTTTTTTAAAGGATATATATTTGTACCTTGTAAGCAAAACTCTTCTTATCGATTAATTGAACTGGCAGAGTGACTTGTTGCCATAGAGGCACTAAAGACAGGAAGGGCAAAAACATAATTTCTAGATTGGCTATAGTTCAGAGATAATGCTTATGTTACTGTGTCTTGACAAGACATTTAAAAAAAAAAAATTGCTCTAAGCTGAGGTACCAGCTATGGAGATAAATGTGTGATCACGTCATTGCTGTTAGAAATACTGAGAAAAACATTCCAGAACCCTCAAGGCTGGACTGAGCATATGTGCCTTGGCTCAGGAGAGTGGTGGCTATGCAGAGCCTACAGGCACTTATTTGGGTGATGGGAAGGGGCTGTTCTAGGTGAGGGAGAGGACAGTTCTGGTGCTGAGCAGGGAACCTGTGAGGGGCTTGGGGTGCTGGTGATGCGTGAATCCTGGCCAAAACACATCTGTTTCTGTCCAGACAATGCACTGGATTTCCCTTTGGGAGTGATGGCTGGTTAAAGTCACTCGTTGTTTGGATGACAGCTATGAAGGTAAAGTGTTTGGTTCTGAGTGTCCACTTCTCTGGGGCCCTCCACTGACATATGGTGAAAGAGCCTTGGGGGCCTGGGGTCCGATGGCTGTGGAGGGTGGGAGTCCTGCGGGAAACAGTCTGGCAATTCTCTCCCAGCCCCTCAGCAGTCAGGAGAGTAGGCAGCCTGCCAGGCTTGTGTGGCCTTTTTAGCAGCAATTAGAGAAAATATCCTAGCTTCTAGGGGACAGAAGAGGGAAAGGGCTCTTTTGGAGACTTATGTGAAGTCAGTGCCTAATGGGATCAGACATCCCTGGGCAAGTCCAAAGCCTTCTCTAGCTTTGAGCTCTATGGCAGTGTACCAAGAAACTTTTCCACTTCACAGCAAAGCTTCCTTCCAAGCAAGGAGAAACCTGGAGGGTGACATCCTCATTTGCTGAGGTGTGCTCTTCCACTTTTGCCTCTGCAGTTCTGGCCCCAGGTTTCCATGGCAGCAGGGATGTACAAAAAGAGCATAGTGGCTAAGACAGAAATGTGCCTGCAGCTTTGTCTGTCCTTGACTTTGTAAAATGAATTTGGAGACTTCCAGTAGAGATCATGGTATGTTGCATCCACAAACCCTGGCCTGAATGCTTGAATCATTATCAGTACAGACATTCAGCAAAGAAGATAAAACATTATTTGTACTTGCAGAAGTAGTTACTGGCTGCATGTAGACTTATTATGTCTAATAAGTAACCCCTGGTGGTTTCTGGAGGACAAGGGCTTCAGTGCAAGGTGTTGGGTATGTCTTTACATTTGTATGACACCCAGGAGTGTCATTACTTGATGTGTAACTGGTCATGACACCTCTTAGAAGAGGTATGTCATGTGGAGCTGCTGATACACATCAGGTAGAGGCTGAGAGATGCCAGATGGTGACAGAGGGCCAAAAGAACAAGGGCAAAAGAGGAATACAAGTTCTGAGGGACAGAAGGAGAAAATGGAGAATGGAAGATTTGATTTACTGAATGGCAGCAGCACTTATCTCAGAGGTAGGATTAAGAAGCAGTGGGGAGCTGAGGAGGAAGAGAAGAGATTCAGAATAAATCTGCTGGTATTAAGAGCACATGGGATGTAGAGAGTGCTAAGTATGAGATGCTTGTGTTTAGCAGAGATGGCCCAAATCAGATGGAATCTCATCTTTAACGGAGATGAGAAGGTTTTGGCAAAGGTGGCTGGCTGCACATTCAGATGAAAAGTATCAGGGAAGAAATGGGTCCATGTTTGAACTTCTGCATCAATTCCTAACAGGCAGCTATCCACACTGGGGCTAAATTGTTGGCAGTCTAATCACTGAGGCCATGGAATAAATGGATATATGTGCTACAAATGCCCCTCCTGTTTAAGGGAGCACAGTGTAGTGAAACCAGTGCAACCTATGCTCTGTTGTAACTGAATGTTATAACTGTTATAACTGAACTGTAAATGAAGAGTGCTGCCTGTCCAGCAGCTTTCTGGAAGAAAAGATGACATCTTTGGTGAGATCTTGTGGGAACTATTAAATTTCCTGGCTTTTTTATTAAATTTGTTTGAAGGTCTACTCTTCCAGGCTCTGCAGTTTGTGTGAATGGCCTAAGGCAGAGAAGTACCTGGAGAAGGAGCGAGCTCCAGAGCCCACATTTGCCACGGGTTAAGAAAAGGGCTGACATCTGTCTGTGATGTTTTTTTTGTCAAAACTCCTGCCCAAATGTGCATCGGTGATCACAGGCTGGCAGGCTTACTTACACTGTTGCACTGCAGTTTGGACCAGAGAATCTGCATCAAAGGAGGCATCTATTTTCTTGTCTTGTTGCATAGGTATGAAAAAGAAATATTAAAAGATGTTATAATAACAGCAGTGCAATGCAAATGCTGTACTAATATGTTTAAAAGACAAAGGACATAACAGAAAAAGTTAGACTGGATGAAGCCATATGGCTTCAGCACATTTCCCTGTGATACCTCTCGGTCTGAACCAGGCACACACCCAGATTTCCAACCATGAAAATAGTGGCTATTTAAACAGTAGCAAATTATTTTTGAGTATTAAATATGTTTCATATTTTCTATGTGTTTATTGTAATGCAAAATTATGTTATAAGTTCAGCTGGTTGAAATTGTCTTCTATTTTTTTACTCATTTTCTACATTAATCTGAAAAAACAAAGTTCTGCAGAAGTTGACTCAGGCTGTATGAAGACAAATTATTATTTTTTGAAGAAAATTATATTTTAAGGAATCAGGAAATACTTATTTTAAAAAATGTCATATTTGTGTGAAAAATATTGCTTGTTTTCCAGGTAGACATCTTGCAGTGTCTAGAGTCTATAAACTGATTATTTATTTTGCCTAACTGGAGGTAAGGAGCATTTAATGAGGGGTGGATTTGGTCCCAAAAGAGGCTAGCTGGTTACCCATATTTTTACACCATTATGATGTTTTTTGAGACTTTTTTTTTCTGTCAAATAAATTGAAAATGTAATTCTGCCCCCTTCACACAGCTGGTCAACAAAATCTTTCTAGGGTTAGTTAGAACTGCCCAATTTCTGAGGTTAGGTTATGCTCAGGTTAATTCTGCATATGTGGTGTACTCTCAGAAGTTGTCTCTCACTGCTGGGAGTCTGGCCACTCTGGTCCTGTGTCTCCTGAGACTGGAAGGAGAATAAGGGTTTAGGCGTCTCCACCAAGGAAGAGACTTTCTGTGACTGTGTTGCCTCATAAGCCTTAACTTGCCATTATAAAATTTGTTTGGTCATCTACATGTTTATTCATAAATTGGAGTAAGAAATTGAAATGGTCTATTCTCTTTTTTGTAAGGCAGTAGCTAATTAACTCTACTCACATGCAAGAAAATGATTGTTTCTCAGGGTAACATGTTACTCAAAATTAACACAAACTATATACAATTGAAAAAATGAAAGATTTTTGGATATATATTTTATTTGACAGTGGTTTAGAATATCATACAGTAAACAAGATTTCTGTAAAAGTTAATTTATCCATAGTGGTGCGTTTCATAAAAATAGTTGCTCACTTACAGCCTTTCTGTGACTATTAATACATGGAATTATATTTATAGAGATAGAGCTGTACAAGGTAAATTCACAGCTAACACTACACAGAAATATTATTTGGAATGGGGTTTAGATGATGTGCTGTCTTCACAGGTTATCGATTACAGCCGCATAAAGCAATTACTGCACAAGGAGTAGCTGTGAACTGTGCAAATTAGAGTTTATGCAAGCATAATCTCAACTGTTTTTCAGGTTTCATTGTTTGCTTTCTTTATACATAAAAATAAGATACCGGGACGTGCATCTACACTACAGAAGCATTGTCCAAAATCAGATTCAATAAATTAATGGCAAATTATATTGGATTCTAGTTCAGGGGATAAAGATTTTTTTTTTTCCCATTAAATAAGAGTTTTATAAACAGCTACATGGATTTGTGCTTTTTTAGAAATTATAAATGGATGTTTTTTTAGAAAAAAAAATGTTTGAAAGCTGCAAAATCCTTGACTTGAGGCTTTTCAAATAATTGGACAGGAAGAAACATGTCTATAAATTTCGCAGTCCAGTGCAATGTTTGAGACATACAGTAATGTGCTAATTTCTTGGAACAAAGCCAATCTCAATGTAGTTTTTCAGCAGAGCGTGTGAGGAACTAAGATTGCTAGTGAACAATAATTTTTAAATACTAATTTTTGACAGTACTTAGCTTTATGATTTTTTTTTTTTAATTACCAATGTATTATTGCCCAGGATTTTGTTTTAATTTTGACAGACAAATAAGCATACGCACACTTACACAGTCACACACACATCTGTTTGAAACAAGATAATGACTGATTGACTGAACTCGGAGTTATTTCCTGTGAAGGCAGACTGGAATGTTTACCTGGCACTTAAGGCTTAAAATTTAAAACAGACAAGCAAGAAAGATAAAAACAAAAAGAAGAAAAAAATGGAGATAGGGGAAAAATGGTAAAATGGAAACCATTTTAAAAATGTAAAAATACTGAATTTTCTGAATGAGGACACTGACAACTCTATTTCAGAAACCAGTCTAATTATTATTGAGGTGTGCCTGAAAGGCACCTGCTCTGCCAAACTGAGGGGATGAGAGGTGAGAGTGTCCTAAGTAAATGCGGATGGGTATGAAACATAGCACTGTTGATAAGTGACACTGTCATCTTCTGCAGGAAGGAAAGGCCTTTCCTTAAGGAAACTGCAGCTTTTTCTCTGTAGCACTCTTCCTTTCATTGCAAGGGCCTTGCAGATGCCTGGGGTTTGAGCCTGACCAATTGGTTTGTGTGCTACCTCGCAGGACTTGGGGAACCTGTAATAAATCACTTTTGAGAATAATTTGCAAATACAACTCCACCTTAACTCCTTTCCAATGTACAGAGACATGGTTTGTTCACAAAAATGGCAGTAGAAATGATATCACAGATACTAATCCACTGGATTCCCCACTCCTCCCGTAGCGCCCAGTGAACTATGCTACAGGGTACCACGTGGACTATCCCAAAGCGTTAACAGTGGAGACGTGTCATGGGTGTACAGTTCCGAATGATGCTTTAAAGAAACCCTTTAACCCCTGTCTAGATATGTCGAGAACAATTTATTTACAACATTTTAGCTCCATGAAAAGATCCTCTCTCGGTTTCAGCTTGCTCCGTGCAGTTTTATTTAAGGCGATGTTCCAGTTTGTGATTGCTCCAACTTGTTCCAGTTTCTTGATATAAAGTTTGAATGAAATCCAAGTCCTTCATGCAGTGGGAAAAAAATGCTAAAGCTACACTGCACTATCCTTCTCTGATGTACTGTCCTTCATATTGTTTTGGTTTCTTCCATAGCTGCCAAAGTCCCTAAAATGGAACTGGGACTTTAGGGTCGATTTTAAATCTCTGTGTTGACTATATGCTTTTGAACTTATTAGATACTGTGCACATTGTCATGGATTTACACACTAATGTTTTCATTCCTCAATGCTTTGTGTATATGTGTGATAGTTAAAATAAATTAAAACAAACCAATGTGAGACAAAAACTAAGAAGAATGTTCTGCGTCAGTTTGAGACAGTTAGAGGGCAACAGTCCCTTGCTTATCTGCTCATGGCAGAAGTACCAGACTTCAGGACGCTAGGTAGCTTGTCTGAGCCAGGGATTTTCCACGGCCCTGGAGAGACGGTTGCCTTTCGAACTGTGGTGTTGGTGCTGCGAGTGCTAATGGAGTGGACATGTCCCTTCCTGGGGAACTCGCTGGGTTTCCCATCAGGGTCCCTCTGGCTGTGGTCCATATCACTTCCAGGCGAGCTGCAGCGGTTGCTACTGTACGTCTTGGTAGCTCCTGTATCGGTCTTGACATGGTCGGGTGCCGCAGCAGACTTCTTCTCACTGGTGTTTGTGGATCTGTGATCTTTTTTGCTGAGAGATCCTCCTCTCTTGCTTTCTGGCTTCCTCAGCCTCCCAAACTGTTCATCACTGGTTCCAGCACACACGTGCTCTCTTGCGCCCGCCTCGATCACAACGCTGTGTCCCACCGCTTTGCTTTCTGAGGTGGGCCTGCCACCATCAGTGGTCTTATTTTTGCCTTCTGAATATACTTTCCAAGAAGCCTCTTCGTGCTTTGACCTGTCTACCTTTTTAGGACTTGCTGACCTTTCTCTTTGTTCTCCTAACCTTTTCTTTTTGTGGCCATTCACCGAAAGCTCCTTTGGTTTCCTTACATCGTGTTCCCTCTTGATATCCCATGTTGGCTCTGGGCTTATCTGGTGAGAAGGGTCAGAGGGTGGGGCTATGTGTGATGAAGATAATGGTGAGATTATGTCGTCGAGGGAAAGAGCTACTTCCGGCAGACCTGGGGAGGTGGCAGAGGGAGCACTCCAGGAGTTTGGTTCGTCTGTTTTAACAACAAAGAGAAGAGAGTTAAGGGCGTATTCAGCAGCACAGTGTGTATTGCATAGCCACACGTATTCTGAGCAACACTGATAGCCAAACCATGTACCAGCCTTAAACCCCTCTGTTTCAGGTGAGGTGAAACTCCCTCAGTTGTGAAACCAGTAGGGAGAAAATAAAAAATAATCTCTTAAAAAAAAAAAAAAAAAAAAAAAAAGTGCAGGAGACACAAGAACCTCAAAGCTGGTAACTGCAAATACTGGAAACCTCGGTCTTTTTTTCCTACAGATTCTGCTTTCCTCTGCCTATGTTGAATTATTCTTAAAATAATAAAGGCACGTGCTCATGAAATCAAATAGCCTCTTTTGTAGCTGTATAACAGATTTCTTAGCCGGGCAATATCAGTGCTGTCTCTGAGGACAAATAAGAAGGACTTTCTGCCATCTATTAAATATGTCCCTACAAGCATATAATAATTGACAAGAATTTGTAGCTCAGATAAGGTCATCATTGAATCCTGTCTCATATTTTTTCTAAACAGATATAGTATTGCAGTGTTTATGGCCCCACAATTCTTACAGGGTACTTACACAGCTCTGCCTTTATATCACAGTGTCAGCTGCTGAGTCTCCTGGTTGTGCGTTTTGAATTTTTCCTGGTTACTTAGCCTCAACACAATATGGTTGGATTGTGCAGATCCTGTTTAATTTAGCTAAATAAATGTCTCCTTTGCTGAATCATGATGATTTTCCTAATCCAAACCAGAATATTCTGGGATGCCTTTCAGTTGCATATACACCCTCATTTCTTTTGATTAACTTTCTGG
This sequence comes from Promerops cafer, assembly GCA_013398275.1. NCBI lineage: Eukaryota > Metazoa > Chordata > Aves > Passeriformes > Nectariniidae > Promerops > Promerops cafer. Next base: position 10,485 of record VZSE01005046.1, read on the forward strand.
CAGAAAACAAATACATCATGATTAATGACAGCATGGCTCCTATTCTTACCCGTCTACTTAGAGGTTAGAGAATCACTGAACTTGGCTAATGTCATTCCCTATTTAGCACCATTTTAGTTAGGCTTTGAACGGTATGAGAAATAATCTGTCAGAGATGAAGGACTGTCTCAGGAATCCATGGAAACGAGGTAGAACTTGTGGCAAGAGCTGCATATTTTATGGGGGAGAAAATGTAACCTTCTAGCTAAAAAACAGGCATGGACTTCTTCAGGTCAGGACTAGTATCTCTCAGTGATATCAACTGCCCTTTAAAAAAGTAACATGCATTTTTCTCAGTGTCATGGCTGCTTTCAAATTATCATGGAGACGCACATTGTCTCGAAAAATGGAATAGATTCTACTGCCCAGCCTGGGATCTGCAGCTTGCTTGACTAAAACAGCACTTTTAAGTTAATAGCTGGATTGAGTGATTGCTGTCTTGCAGATAAAAATAGGAGAGACAATAGTGAGGTGGGTGACGTAAAGGGAGGGAACAGCACAGTTAGCTGAGGAGCTATTTATTTTCCCAGATGGTGTTTGTCATATGCTTTTGCATAATGAGCATATGTGTGGAGAAGATTAGCATTTGAGAGGGGTAGAAAGTACAAGTTCTGTGTAAGACAAATAAACATTGAGATGGGAATCTAAATGGGCTGAGGGTCTCAACTGAATTTAGAAAAAAAAGAAATCACACTTTCTTACCCTCCAGTTAAGGGTGACTAATGTACCATCTGCTCTCAGCTTGGCACTCAAGTAGGAAAAAATAAGAGAAAGACTCGTGCATGTAGAGTGATCAGCTCCTAGGAGTTTGCCTACAAAAAGCATTGACTTTGATGGGCTTGTTCTTTACTTCTGTTCTTCTGCACCACCAGCCTGGTACAGGACCACAGCCTGTGCCTGATGGGGGAAGCAGAGACCCCACCCTGGCTCTTCAATCTGAAATCCAGGGGATCTCATTTTATTTAATACTTGAGCCAGGGACCATGCACAGAGTCCGAATCACTAAAACTATCCTGGGACATAGCATAGAGCTGCCCATGTGCACCAGCAAGGTATCTGAGCAAACTCTGAAGAAGCCACCCTGAGCTTTGGAAAATTAAGTTTATATTTTTCATGGCATTTTCACTCCTACCCAGGGTAGAGGTGGTGCCAAGGGTTGGACCAACGTATTTGTCTGAGCTACAATCTTCTTTCCCAGTTGTCCATGAGATGTTTTTTTCACAGTTTTTCAGTGCCAGTGGAGAGCAGTGGGCCATTATCCAATCTCGTGTTAGGCTGTGAGAGCTTCTGATTACAGAAATAGCCTGTTACTTTGGGTAGTATCAGCTTCACAGCAATAAAAACACCAAATAGCCTGGAGCTGCAAGATGCTTTGGTGTAACAGGACTGCCTCTGTGGAAAATGTACCACTATGCTCAAATCAGCTATTTCTCCTCCAGGAGGACAAACCAGGGGGGCACCATTCAAAATCAAGGTGGCAAACACCTCTTGTGGCTCCTCTGAGGCACAAAGGATAATATGGTACCAGTTATTTGTAGGATGCTCTGGAGAGGAGACTTTGAGGTTAGTGGCCTACTGCTTTATTCCCTGGAGATGACAGAATTTCTTCTACTTTCTTTTTTTAAAGGGGATGAATAAACAACCAAATGTTGTAGTGAGAAATCATAGTGGGTTAGAACATACTTCAATAAAAGCGAATCAGCATATCTCTCACATATACTGATATATAATTATAGGTGACTATAAACTGGGACATGCCATATTATATGCATTACTGGATTTTATCTCCCCCCCAGAAAATCGCAAGTAAAAGACAACTTGGCCAACTAAACAAGAAAACTTGTAGCCACAGCTTTTTAAGTTTGGCTGTGGGACACCCCCAGGTGAGTCACTGGCTGCACTGTTTAAAATACTTGCTTGGAAGGCACCTATATATAGGCTGTATTTTCAGTAGTTATGAAAAAATGTTGCCATGAAGTAGAACTATTATTTATATTCTTTGGCAATATATCACTTGCAAGTAAGAAGAAAATTACTTTCTTTAAGGTTTAAGTACCATCAGTCTGAGACAGCCAAACCCAACCTAACCTGCTTTTCTTTCAAATGAAATGACATTATATAGAAACTTGTCCTCAGCCTTGGTAGACATTAATGTCAACAAGCCATTGTTGCAATATGTCACTGGCTAGTGAGGAGAATACTCATGTGAGGGTATTGTAGCCAACTTCCCTCTAATGTTTGAACATTATGGAAAAGTTTAAAAATTACTAGAGTAGAGCAAAGTGCAGGGATGTAAGTAATTTGTGGCTCAGAATAAAAACCTTTTAAAGAGCTGTGTTCAAGCCGTAAGGGTTCATTTGTACTTGTTCAACCAGCACTAAAATGATTGCTTCTCCATAACAAATATAAACAGGAGAAAAATGTAAAATTTTATCCTGCAGACTAGTAATTTATTTTCATGATTATACTCAGTTTCTAGCTACATTTTTGAGAGAGTTATTAATATTTCTGAATATTTTTTATTCTATTGGTTTAATGCTTTTCATAAAACCTTTGAGTTAATTGGGAACACAACCTACTTTTACTGTCTGTTATTCCAACGTATCTCAAAGCATTTTGTAAACATACTAAGCCAGAGACAGAGCACTGATTTTACTTTTTTCTTCCTTCACCTCTGGGAGGAACTGAAAACAGTATTTGTTTAACAGAGCATGAACTACTTATGCCAAACAACTTGCAAGCAGACGAGAAGAATATTGCATTCAGTTGCAACTGCTGGAGAGATTTAGGTACAACATAGTTTTAAACTTGTTCCTGATGTTGTCACCATTGATAACATCCTTACTGTGAGAGAAAGTGTTTTTCAAAAGTATACTTCTCACTGAAGGCTAATAGATGACTTCCTTCTTTCTTTGAGGGGAGAAAATCTCCCTTTGACCTACTAATTTAGACAAGACAAATGAGCTGGGAGCAGCACTATAATCTGTCACTGTGATGGCATTTCACTTGGTGTAATTTAATAGGTGATTACTGGGTGGCTTTTAGTTTCTACAAGCTACTGTCACACAAGTTGGTGGCACTGCTCCATGGGATGTGTAAGAATGACTCACCTACGACCAGCTTCGCATAACTCCCAGGCAAAGGAGTAAATTGCTAACTGAGTAAGAGCCACCACAGACCCAAGATCTTGAGTGTGTGGGAGGACAAGTGGGAGATGAACACAGCCATTTTGGGGGAAGAGTGACACAAGGAGAACATCAGGAACAGAAGTTTTCTGTCTAAAGGTCTTTTTATTTGAGGTACAGCTGCCACATACATGAATTTTTGGTTTGCTCTGTCAGCTTTCTCATTCAATGGAGGGGAAATGAGGGTACTACTCTCATGAGTCTATTTGCTCCTGTCTTAACTGTCCTGCCTGGATCCAGTGCTTACTGATGGCTGAACCATGGGAAAAAGAACCCTGGCTTTAGTCCTAATAGAGAGCAGAGCTCTGCCCATAGATCTCTGATTTGTGGCTAGATTCTCCCTTAGCATTAAAATATTTTAGATAATTGTTTAGTAATTTATCAAGGATGTGTGATTTTTCATCAGATATAAATATCCATAAAGTACTAATATTAATTTATTGAATATTTAGTAGTAAGAGTAGAAATGACATCGTATTTTATTATTAAGTACAATAAAATCTCAAAGCCTTTTAAATTTTTGAATTATATGAATAATGTACAATATATTAAAGCTTTGGACACTTTCATTAGTCTGAATGAAGTGTTTTCTGAAATGTCTAAGCAGCTGTTCTCATATCTTCCCAGAATTATTTTCCTAGGGTATCAAAGAGGGTTTGATTGAATAAAAAATATGGTGCTTTATTTTTTCTCCCCATTTTTTTGTCTGAAATTATGTATTGCCAGGAGGTGGCAAGCAGTTCTTACAGATGCTGCTAATAACAAAAAATGGGACAAATTGTCCCCTGGTGAGTATCCACTAATGTTGGCAGTGCTACACCAGGAATGCATTTGGGTCTTTCTCATTATAGCTTGACATGTCTTTGATGTTCCTGATTGCATTGGTCTCCTGAAGCTTTTCTTTAACACTCTCTAAGGAGGGATATTTCAGAATATATAAAGAATCTTTAATCTTTTATCCTGACACTTCCACAACCCAAACACATAGCACCCTTTGTCTCCTGAAATAAATGATTCTCTGAAGATTTCTTGGTTAGAAAAGCTCTTGGTACTTTTTGTTCAGCTATGAGCCTTATGGAAATGTGACACAATATGCCACCCTTTCCCCCAGCCTCTCTCAGAAAGTGAGTGGCAATGGGCTCTGCCCCCACCTTATGGCTTGCCTGTACTTCTAGCTATAAATTGTAATTCCTGTTAATTATTCAATATGCTATGCAAATGTTTTCTCACAAATTGTACTTTTCTTGGCTTAAAATCACACTTTGCTTGTCTCCCCTTCCACTGAACTTATCCACGTTCAGATCCCTGAATACCAGTATCCCTGGAAGCAAACACCAATGGGTTTAGCTGCCTTCTCCTGTGATATGGTGCTTCCTTTGGTCAGTCACTGTGGGCACATCCAGGTGGGATAGCCTTTCCATCACTAGTGCTGCTTTTACAAGCTAAAAAGGTATGATGGGAGCCTGCTGTGGGTGCAAAATATTAATTCTATGTATACGAATTAGATACATGCCACAAACCTTTATAAAAATAAACCCAGGTTATACTTGGTTATTTTAGTACATGAACTACTTCTTTCTCACTCATGCAGTTGAGTGATCAGCTTAGTATTTTGAAGTCTTGTTTCTGATATAATGAAAATCTAATCCAATTATCTGCTATCTTAATGTAGCCATATTTTTTGTACCACTTGCCTGTTTGTACTCAACGTCATGGTGACTCTGAATGTTTAGAGTACCTTATAAATATTACTTTAAATGTAGCTTTGCTCAAGAGTGGAATCTTTCTACTTTTTGGTAATTAGATTTTGGCTTCACACATTTGTTTTTCCAAAGTTTGAGGACAGTTGCTTAGGGTTATCAGAGTTAGTTTACAAGTCACAAAAGATTACAGGAAAACAAACATAAATCTGAGTCCTGACATCATTCACTTCTAAATTTTGTGCTTGACATTTTCAAAAGAGCAGAATGATTCATTAAGAAAGACTGATATTTGGGGTATGAAACAATGCCAGACCTGGTTTTTCTGTTCCCAAAGTCATTGTACATTATTGTTTTTGTCACTGGTCTAATACTGGGAAAGGTGGCTACTATTCCTGTTACATGGAGCTATTGGTGGCATGGCTTCTTGCAGATGTTTACAGGAACTGAAGGGATATGAATGTAAGAGTAGAGTAAATGATCAGCACTTCTATCTCCTCTGTAAACTTGAAATGTTTAATTCTACATCCAGAAAATTCAGCCACTGACCCATTCCAATGCTGGGAAGCACAGCTCTGCATCCTGCTTGGCTCAGTTCCTAGTGCCATTGATACTCAGATGCCCTACTTCTTTTCATGTTCCTGGTCATTACTGATGAGCAAATATTTAGTTCCTTTGGGTTCATTATATCCATCTTCCATGGTATACTTTTCCTAGATATTAAATGCCCTAAATATTTTTGCAGCAGACACAGTGTTCATAAAGTTCTTGCAAGGGCCGTTTAATGAGACTTTGAATGATCTCATCTCAGGTAAAATTCACTTTCATCACCTTTCTGTACTCTGCTCAGAGGTTTGTTAGAGCAGTGCTTTCATGTTCAGAGATCTAATTTTAGAATTATTGAAACACTTCAGAAAAAGCAGATTGTTAGTTATGCTTGGAAGACCAAATCTACAGAAGCTCAGGGGATGATACTTGGCATTGGAGCTAAGGGAACAGAGAGAAAGGGAAAATTTAAACTTTGGTAAGAGAAGGCAAAACTGTATATTGCAAGGAAAAAAAGTTTAAAAATTCTTCAGAAAAATGCTGCATGTTTTCTTGAAACAAGAAAGCCACACACATTGATTTGTGTTCTCTTTAATCTGTAGCAAGCACTATGGATGAAAGCACTTTTCAATTTTTTATGTAATGTAGTCTTTAAATAGGGTTAACAAAAAACATGGGAAGGGACTGATCTGACTTGGAGGGTTCCTATTATTATTCTGCACTGGTTTTGAGCCTACATTATACCCAGGGCATCATCAGTAAATCCCTTTCTCTGAGTTAGTTCTGTAATTATGGCACTGTTTCACCAGTGTTTTACTGTCTTTACCACTAGAGATAATAATTTAATTGCCTCACAGAGCCACAGGGAGAGGTGTCTCAAAAGACCTCTGGAAACAGATGTCTGCTCTTCTGTTGAACATGTACACAACCAGTGTTGGGGAGTTTCTTATGGGAAACCCTTTTGGAGGCTGTGGATCAAAGCTGAGTGGATGAACACAGAGATCTACACCCATCACCCATCAGGCTCTTTTTTAGAAAACACAGGACACTGCAAGTAAGTGGCCTGAGACCTTTCAGGCTGACACAGGAGATAACTAATGAATTCAGAAACACTCAGACTTTCTGCAGGTGGCCTGGATTGTCTTGGATATCTTGGGTGCTGCTTTAGCCCTTTCCTGGTTACTCTGCCACTGTTCACCCCTTAAATGTAAATTGCATCCATAAACAATTCACTGTGATTTTGTAATAGTGCCAAAGCTCTGCATCATTTGGTTCTCTCCAACACCACTCACAACTTACAACTGGGTTCAGACTTTGACACTGCCCTTACAACAGCCAGAATAAAAAAGGGTCATTTTTCTATGCAGAAAAAAGCTGTCCAAAGCAGAGGATGGGAAAGGGGAAAAAATAAGGAGCCACACCTACAAGCAGGCTGTATTTCAGAATCAGGTAAATTAATGTAGTAAATCAGTTTACTAATTTACTGTGATAGTGTTCTGGCTGTAAATCTTAAGGCCAGATGATTATGGGTAAACAGTTTACCAAGACCCAATTGAGTTTATTCTATAGATATGATTCTAATAAACAGTCCTATCAACTAATTATTTAAATCATCATCATCACCAATCGGAGCAAACTTGGTGTGAGAGACTGAAATGTTAATGGTTAATGCCTCAAACAATTGTCCATTTGCAAAAGCAGCAGGTGCTTTGCTGGGGATGTGCAAGGTCACAGCCCAGGAGCAAAGAAGGTGTGCACGAACTTTTGTTTAGGGACAAGCTGGGTTTTGAGCCAGATAGGAGAAGAGGCTGATAAGAAGAAGATACTGTGAGGTGGGATAATACTTTTTATCATGCCAATGTCCTCCCTTACACAACTGGCTCAGCTTAAAACCCCTCTGGGGAAGGTATCAGGACATTCATGTTATTGATCCCTTCTGATGGGGCATAACTGGCTCAACTGCAATGATGTGAGAGGCAGCTGTCATGTCGTAGAGGGTTCCTTCCTTCCTTCCTTCCTTCCTTCCTTCCTTCCTTCCTTCCTTCCTTCCTTCCTTCCTCTTATATATTTTCTTCTGTGATATTTTTATGCTTTTATACTGTTGTATTACTATAGGTAATAATAACCAAAATGGCTACATACCTACTTTCCATTTCAACCAAATTGTTCTAAAATAAACCCTATGTATAAATATATATATCTTTATAAACATTGATCATTCATGTTCCTTCACTCTAATCCCCCCCAGGGGATCTGTTAACAAGAACTGCAGTTACCCTTGCCTCCAGGGACAGGTTGTAACTTTTGGTAAATTAGATTTTTCCTTGAATCAGCTTAATCCATCTGCATAAATGTTGCAGGATTACTAATACTGAAAGAGCTGAAGTGAAGAGCAGCAGCCTGCATGGGGCTTTTACCCCCCACAGGAAGCTCCTCTCTGTTAGGTCAGTATTAAGTGTGTGGACAGCTTAAGTACCAGTCTTGAGTGATGCTGCTCTAACCACACAATATTATTCAATAGGTCCTCCAGGTGGTTTGGTGCCCTTTTTGAAGTGCTGAGCATCTCACATATTTACCAGATCAGAGCTACCCAGGCAATACTCAACCTGTCAATAAAGAAGGTTTTATTTTTTCCTGTGTGGTCAGGCAGCAGAGTAGAACTGGAGAAACCTCTGCAGTTCTCTCCCAGAGCCATGCTGGAGCTGGAGAAACTACACTGGAAGTTACTGTGTAATTAAAAAAGATAATGACTTTCAAATTAGTTTTTATTAATAGAATTAAGCCACATTAAATCATAAAAGGTGTTCATAAATATGTTAATAAAATGTGTGGTATTAATGAAAAACATTCTGCAGAGACTGAATAATTTAAGAGTTGGATATCACACACTTAATTAAAGTTAAATATTAAAATTATTAATTATCACAGCTAAAATGTGTATTAATAGTAGGCATCACATTCAGTCAGGTCAACAAATAGCTGTCATTATTAAAAGCATGTAGATAATAAATAAAATTTACTTAATAAGTGAAGAATTCAGAGCATTTTGACTGTGTATGAAATGCTCCTAGAAAGTTGTTTCTGGTAGGCACTGAGGTTCTCACTCTATGAGTGAGAGCAGGATGTTAAGCAAAACACTTGGTTTGAACTCAGTCACAAAGCTCATGAATAAGCAGTCCTGTTCTGCTCAGGGCAGAAGCTGCACAAGCAGTTCAGTGTCTCTTCGGCAAACTCCTTTCAGACTGGGGGCCTTTAGGCAGTGAGGGTGCCGAGCTGACTCTGGGACCACACCTGTTGTCAGGGCTGCTGTAGGATCTGATATCTTTGGAATGTTGAGACAAATTTATCTGAAAACTCTATAATGAGATGGAAGTGCATGAATAAATGAATTTTACACTGTAATATTCAGCTCCTAATAAGTAAACACAAACTACATGTTGTTAGAAAATCCAGATGTTCAAAATTCTGGGTTGCATATCTGTGTTGCTCTTGCTCAACAAAATTCAACACTCTCTCTGGTCATGTTTGTTAAGCTTTGGTTAGAGAGTCACAGTTACCTCATATTGTCAAAGTAAAAAAAAAACCCACATTTCATTTTCTGGGTTTTTTTTTCCCAAGCTAGGAACAAGAAGCTCTTAGAAATCTGACAGAAGCCATGACCTCTGCTAACCTTTCCCTGTGGTTGGGCCACAAAGCATCAGCCAGGAGCTGTACCATGGGATGGAGGAGCGAGGACAGAGGCAGGACCTGCAAGTCCCTCTGTGCACAGAGCTTGCCTTCTCCTCCCCAGTGGTTGGAGTAACAGCTTTTTGTGTCACCCTCTGGGTGACCTTTTAGACTAATTTCTGATGTCAATGAGGAAAGATGATGAGAAGCCTTGTTAGCTTAATTTAGTCTTGAACATCACAGAGTCAGGCCATTGGCAAGGCTCTTTGACACAGGGATTGGGTGATACAGGAATATTCCTGTGTGCCTTCACGCTTTGGTACTTAGCTCCCTGTGCCAAGGATACCATCACAGATACGTGGGGAAGATAACTCTGAGTAAGAACCAATTGCAGTGATGCAGTCATGCTATTAATTGGAGGCCTGTGGCAAATGAAAGGGACTGTGAGATAAGCAGCAGGAGAGGGATTTTCTGGGATATTATACTGCAACAGCAGAAAACTGGACTTAGTCCTATGGCAAGAGACACAGTAAGTGTTACTGAATTCCTATTTTACATTTTTATCTGGATTACACGAGGAAAGGAAAAACTGATGTTGTGGAGACAGAGGTATGGCTGTGTTCTCTCAGGTCCTATATTTTGGGTACTTATCTTCCAGTATTTTCAAATGGATGGAAATGCAGAGAGCCATGAAAAGAAATGTTAGAAAAAGATTTGTGGGTGGGCCTTTCCCCTTCTTTGGGAAGTCTGCTTTCCAGTTTATGTGAACCAAACCCGGGATAATGTTTGTTCATCTGTTTTATTCACTGTAGTTTAGCTGTAATTATCTACACTTTACACTATATTAGTAAATCTACTCCAGAATATTATATTAGAATAATTAAGCTTTAATTATAAGAGAACTTGCTCAACAACCTTATTAATAAATCTTTGCTCAGATATGGGGGGACACTGCCAATTTTGGTGTGGATTAGTGAGGTTCTGCTTTAGTAATAATACTGAGTAGTCAACTAGGAATTTTAATCATTAAAGTGCTTCTCAAGCATTAAATAATTAATCCCCATAACACTCCCATGAGATAGCTAAGTAAATATTACTATCCCTATTGTACAGATGGGGGAAGCCTGGGTTAGACTATTCAGCTAGACTGTCCCAAATCCACTGGGAGTGTAATTGCCAAAGCAATGTTTAGGACTCAGTATTTTTGCATTTAAAAAGTGAAGTATTGCCTTCCTGGAAGCTCAAAGTAATTGCCAGAAAACTGAAAGTGTAGTTTCATGTGTCCCTCTTTCTTTCAAGACCGTGTTTTCTATTTCTGTATCAAGGGATAAAGGTCTGTGTATCTTTTGAAACAGAAATTTGCTATAAGACAGAAATAACTATATGCACCCACTTAATACATACACATCTACTGTTATTTAATAGAAGGATGTTCCATTTTTCTGCTAGCTGCTACATATTTATTAAATACTAAAGACATGTTTGTAAAGCAGGTTTTAATATTCAATTTTGCCCTTGAATAGTTTTTACCCGTAGCAATAAAACATTCTAGGACCTTTGGGAGCCCATATTCAAATTGCCTGATGATTTTAGACCAATTTTATTAACCAGTATATTGGTTCATTTAGTTAGTATTTTTTTTTCTTTTTACACACCACAGGTTCCTGAAATTAAGTTGGTATTGCTAGAAATAAGAAGGTGGTGTTGGAAATGCAGCAGGAATATGAATGAATGTTTGCAGTTCCACCAAGGTGGTCACAGGCAGAAAGGGCACTTTTCCAAAATGAGTATTGATTTTTGCACTCACATCAGATAAATGATATATGGGGTAGTTCAAGTTTCAAATAACACCCAACCTCAGCTCTGGAGATTTATAAAATGAGCATTAAAAATGAGATGAACTGGATTATCTGATCAGTACTCTGAATAGATAGGAGTGTCTGCCTTCAAAGTATAGGCCAAGATGCTTTAGCCATGTATTAGACAAATGTAAAAGCTTCAGACATTCTAATAGAACCAGAAAAATCAGTTTGTAGCAGACTGCAAACTGGAGACTTCTGACAGATATAACTGTATTCAAACAATAACCCCACAGTATAAGCTCCCAATTTTTAATCTATTTTTTGCAAATATAAATGCAGTGGTCACTAGCAAGTGCTACCAAACCTGTGGTGCAAGGAATCACAGGCATGTATCACTTGATCTGGAGGTACCTTTCAAACTGCCTGCATCTCTGCTGTGCTATGTCTAAGTTCAAGTAAGCCTTCTGATCATCCTCCAGAAGTGATTATTTGTACAAAAGGGAGCAACTCCTTTGGGTGAGATGTGGTCTTATGACAGACTGCTCTATGATGTTATGGTAGGGCCTCTCCTAAGGCATACTAGCATGGTCAATTTATCTGTTCTGCATCAGGAAATTTGACTCCTTGCTCAGTGCTCTAATGAATGGTAGCACAGCCACATTTTTGGTTTGGATAAGCCCCATCAAAAAGGGCTCTTTAGGAAAATTTTTCCCCTCTGAACTTTTTCATTAAAAATACCTGAAATGGAGACATTTTATAACAAACATATTTTCATCTGACATGACATTGCTTTTTTATCAAGCAAGTATTTCAGTTTTGGTGTTGACCAGAACTAAAGTTCTTTTGATTTTCTGGATACATTATGCTGAGAAAAAAATTCTGTTGCAACACTTCCTGCCAAATAAATGAGAACCATTCACAGCTGGGTGACTCTGCAAAACTAACTTCAGTTATATTTATAACTTATAAAGTTATTTATAACTTTATATAGAGTATTTACATTTCTACTTATTTAGGAAAAAGACTTATTTCCTGTGTATGTTGTTCTGTAGGAGGAAAAATAAAGATGATGCCCAGAAAGTTGAGGATATAAATATGTAGAATTTGTGTTGGAACTGCAGTTCATTGAGCTGAACACTGGGACTTGTAAAATGGCCTTAGTGCCAGCCTGGATATCTAACCTCTCTGAGCTACATATAGTGAAGAACTAAAGAGAGGTAAGGTGAGAATACAAGGAATGGTGGAGTTAACATTTCTATATGATGCAGGAACTTTGCAGCTAGGAGGTCTCTAATGGTCACATACACACTTGAAATACATGGCAACATTTCCAAGTAGCCTCTAGATGTGTCCAGCTCTGCAGCAGCAAAGCAGATGGATGTGTCTGTGTTCAAAAAAATCTTATTTAGACACACAGACTGGAAATAAGGTCTAAGTGGAAACACATTGGTTAGATTACCTGGATCTGCACGCACAAGACTGATTAACTTAAGCCCAGCTTAGTGCCTGGTTGCTAGGGGCTGGAATTCTGTGAGCATCACACTGGAGCAGCTGCTTGAAGCTCAAAGGCTGGAAGAACATCTCTGGATATCACTCCCTTTCTATTTCCAATCTGTCTACTTCAGAGTGTGAGACTGTCCTTATAATTGTGGCAAATGCACTACATTGTGCAAAGTCAGCAGCAGACAGAGCTGAATGCATCTGGACACTGCTGTGTTTTCTGTGATGACAGCAATCAATAGGAAAATAGAAAAAAATAAGCTTTTCTTTTCCTTTGCTTTCCAGGTATCATATCTGGGCTCTGACTCTGTATTACAAATTAGATGTATCTGAGCAATCTGTGCAGTTGGATCTGATTCTGTGAAGAAAATTGCTGCAAATCAGGAGCAAAGAGCTTTGTGTAAATTCAGCATAACCACAGGGTTTAATAAATGAGTATTGCCTTACAGCACATTTCAAAATGTGTTCAATTTTACATTTGTTATTTCTTTAAGAGGCTGCATATAAATATTGTTTGAGATCAGCACCTAACTTCCACCTTCCATATTGTTAATATTTTTGCAAGCCAAGTACCATAAAGATGAGGAAAATTACAACTTAAACTCAAAAGTTTAAGATTTTCTACCTGAAAAATAATATTCAGAAGATTAATTTTTGTCATGAGAAAAAGTGGATATATAGCAAACCTATGCACTAGCAGCAGTATAACATGCAAAACTCATTATTTGGGATATTAAAATACATTTGTAGAATGCATAGCTGCTGTGGTATCTTAGATAATCAGTTACGAAAGAAAAGTTGAACACTGTAGAAACTATTAAGTGAGCTAGCATGTAAGAAGAAGTTGGAAAATATTGTCTAAACAGTTGTGAGAAACAAAATGTATTAGAAAGATAATACACATGCAGAGTTTACAAACCGTGTCTTTAGGGTGGCCCAATAAGTAGAAATATGGGGACCCATGCTTGTCACTTTTCATGCACATGGAGAGACTGGAAGGTACCATTCCTAAAGGAAGGGGAGGAACAGCCTAGGACCAATCATTAGAATTAACAGAACCAGTGACATTCAGACATTTTTACTATTGTTAGAGCAGAGAATTCTTAGTAAGTTTAGAACAACTGACAGAAAAGCTTATATGTAACAGGAGAGAAGTATTTCTGTAAAGCTAAGACAAATAAGCATGCTGTAAGTCTAAATATTAGTGTATTATTGAAACTACTGTACATATATATTCAGGACATAGATTCACCTGGTCTATGGATATGGAGTACATCTTGAGGTGCTTCCTGAAGGAGTCATAACAAATCAAAAGCAAAGGGTTTAACGCATTTAAGAACTGTGCCAATTTACTTGTATGAAAAATCCTTGTATTGGTATCAACTCTGACATTTTTGTTTTTTTTTTTTGCTGGGATAGTGCTGAAGCAGGAGATGAGAGTTTCTTCAAGGCCCTTCAAAAATGACTTATTGCTAAATAAGTCACTTTTATCTCTTAACCAGCAATTTGCATATACGGAAACTTTAATCTTCTTCCCTTAAACAGCCCAAACTGAATCTAAACTCTAGTTCTGTAAAACCACCTGTGTGTTATGAACCCATGGGGTGAGCTGTGTACACAATTTAGCACTGTGTGAAGAAACAGAGATTCCAAACATACACAATGCAACCCCAGGACATGCCTTCTAATAAAGCCAGACAAAGCAGGGGAAGAGAGGGAAAGGGACCACCATTGTGTAGATCCATAAAGCACCAACCATCACCACACAACGCAGATTCCTTGTTCTCCAAACCTCAGCGATTCCAGTTCCCACAGCTCTGTGTATCTGTGAGTATCACAGTGTGATCTAGAATGCTCAGGGCCAGATCCAGATGTCCAAGATAGGGCAATGGAAAAGTTTTCCAAAATCTCATTGTAAATGGGCTGGAGTCTCTAAAACATATAACTTCCTGCAGGAGCTCTTAAGCAACTTAAAACTAAGTGAAACTTAATAGAAACCTTATATCAAACCTGACAGATGATTTTGTAGTCCTAGAAGTAGGAAGGGAAACACATTAGTTTATTCCAGATGTTCCTTACAGGTGGAATTCAGTGTTTTTTCTCCCTTTGCACTACCAGACAGAAAGCACCTGGGGCAGGGGATTATGCCTTGCTGGAGGGATGGAGTCCACCTACAGATGCTAACCTGCCTCAGCCTTCTCCACCTTTACATCCTGTTGGCAGTCATTTGATTATAAGACTCACTGCTTTCAGAAACTTCTAGGAACGTACATATTTTAATGTACTGTGAGTAATAAAAAGTCAGGAAAGGCCAGGAGCAGTAAGCCAGAAAAAACAAGCTGCCAGGACTGCTGGGACTGAGAGTGAAACACCACAGGCTTTCCTAGGGAACTCCTTCCAAAGACATCTAGTGAAAGGACTAGGTGTTCCCACAAAAAACTGTAGTTTTCTGGGGCTGATCAATCATTAGAGGTAACTTGCTTCTTGCAGAACTCACAGATGGATAGAGAGACTGATTTGTCAGCTTTACTTCCTCTTGAACATTACTATTTTGGGATTTTGTGAACAGTTTTCCTGCATTTTGCCTTTAAGGATGATACTTCATCCCAGTGTTTGGCTGTGCAAAGTACATATCCTTCTCATGGTGTTTCTGTAGCTATGGCTAAGGCCTGAAATACATAAGCATCTGTAATGAGGCTCCCACAGTGTGAACAGACAGATTTTTAGAACTGCTGCCCACCCAGTAGTACTGCTGAAGTCAGTAACCCCTTAGGTAGGTGCATGCATGGGAAATTAGGCAGCCCCTTCAAAAAATGTCTTGATGCATCACTTTATTAAAATTGTTTTTAATGCTGGTGGGAGAAGAGCTCAGTTTTGCAGTGATGACTCTGGCTTTTGTGTCCTGTGACATGAATGAAACCTCACACACTCTACAGCCAGACTTCCCAGGCATTAAGTACATTCCAGGATCAGGATTCCCAGCAGTACTTCTAGTCTTTCTTGCACATTAATATGATTTCTTACTATGACTTGTTTCTCTGGAGAGCTCACCTGGCAGACTACTTCCTATGAAACATGATGCTGATGTTCTTTGGGTTTGGATGAGCTGTGATAATTCACCTCCCATGGAAGCATGGTTCCTCTGGCTATCTTTACCCTCAGCAAACATGTTCTGAGATGCTGGGTGATAAAACACCTGTTTTCAACTCCTCTTTTCTTGCACCCTGCTGTGAAATCAGCTATAGTTTTGGAGTATTAATCATATCTGAGCTCCTTGGCTTACATTCTGATGGTAGCGTGCCCGCTACAAGGGGATTGCTGCCTCTGAAATGGTCTGGCACCATTGGCATTTGTTTTCAGGCAAAATCAGCAGCTGGAATGGAGGTAAATGATGCATTTGCATTTTTATTTCTTGCCCTAGGTTTGAACAGTGCTTCAGCTCAGCCAGAATTTTCCAAGATTGGAAATGGACAGATTTCCAGGCTGCATAAACTGACATAAGTCATTCAGGAGATTTACACCCTTGCAGCAGCTCACTCTTTGTTTCTTCACTAAGTGCTTTCTTCTTTTCAGTACACATTATTTTCTTTCACAAATCACTTTCTTATTACTGATGAATTTTCCTTAACACTGCTTTTACTGATGTCAATCACATAATCATTCAAACACTGACATTTCTTGCACTTAAGTACACACCACCATATTTTGTGCTAACAGAAACATTGCACTGGAGTTTAAAACACATGGAAAATCAAGAAATTGAAGGCTGAAGACAATAATGTGATAGTCTTGGCTGGCTGGTTTAGGTAGCTCTTGATAAGTTTTTTCCTTTTTAGTGCTGTGGATCTGAGTGTTGCTGCTGTTGGAAAGGTCTTTAATCACAGCATTACTAAACCTGATCTGGGAAGTCCCTGACCATTTTGCCTGTCAGTTTGGTCTTGTTACATCTCAGCTGTGAAATTCTGGTTTAAGGAAGAGGGAGCTACTATATCTGACTAGTTTATCTGCTGTCCTCAGGACCACTTTGTCCTCAAGCCTACTGTCACAATCTTCTCTGCATTCAGTTTTACATTATTTGGAAAAGATGTTTCTAGGGGTCTCTGACAGATGTTCTTCGCAGCATGATGGCTTAACCTTGAGATCTGGCCTCCTTGAGATGTGGCCTCCCATTTTAATTCGTTCCATTTGTTAATTTCTGTTTTTAACTTCCTAGGCAGGCTGCTGTTGGAATTTAGGTGCCCCTTCTGCTTGTTCTTAGACTACTTCTTACACCTTTGGGAAATGACCTATGGAGGACTTTAATTATCTCAGGCATCTTCTTGTTTTGCTTCCATTCTGCCTCCAGAGTGGATACAATTCTAACATTTCTCTGCCTGCATACAGCACAGATTAAGAACTGCAGATGTTATCCTTTGCTGTGAAGCTTTCTGCAGGTTGTGTGTACACTATGAAGTAACTCCTGAACAATTTTACTCCTTTCTCAGTGCAGTAGGAAAAAAGGGGCTTTCAAGCACAGCTCTCCTCCTGTGTGGAGCTGTAAGCTGGAGATGCAGTTTGGAAAACAGTCTGATTAAAAAGCACTTCTTTGTAGCAACTTTTATTTCTCGGTAATCTGCATTTTTAAACAACTGATGCTAAGTATTCCAAATGCCTTCTAAAATGCTGAGGTTGGCTTTAAACAACACTGTGAAGTCACCTTGTTGCTTTCTGTTAGCGCTAAAAGCTGTGTCTGGATTTCTAGAGGTTTATATGTATTTTCTATTCATCATCTTCTGTGGAAGGGAAGACTTGTGCACATTTTGGAAGATTTGTTTTCCTAAATCAATGATACTTACACTGAAGTTTTTTTGGTGTTTGTGTTTTGTTTCTATTTTTGTGGCGTTTTTTAATTTTTTTTTTAACTGGAAAAATGTATTATTTTATAGCATTATATAAATGACAGAAATTTATTTTGGATTTAAGTGCAATTTGGACCTGGGACCTTAAGAAATTCACATTTTTAATGGGTCTGAGCTGCAACTAGTTCTTTGCTCATTGTAGCCTCCTTGGCCTACCTTAGATTAAATTGTTTCCTGAGGAACCAGAGAACTGCTGGTATATAGTTCTGCTATTTGAGAAGGATTACTACCACTGCACCAGTCCTGGACATTTGTTTGTTCTTTCATTAAAAATGATGCACCTCTCCCCATAAAACAGTTTTGGAGGTGACCTGAATTTCTGTTCAAGGTCTCTCTGAAAGGATTGCACACTAGTTATAATTGATATTAAATGTCTTAGCATCATTTTATTAGAGCCCCTGAAAGCCATTTTGGCTTAGTTTCTACTCAGCAAAGTATAAATCACTAACTTTATTGCCAGATGAGCGGGCTATGGCCCATCTTCTCTGCCTTTATTCAGAAGCTCTTGAAAGTTGTAAAAAATGCAGCATACACTGTCATGAGTATTGGCTTAGCCATAGAATTAGCTCTAGTTTAGAGAAGAAAATAGTGCAATTACCATGTGTATTGACAGCTGGGAAAGAACACTTTCAGTGCAGCTGACTTTAACAGAGGTATTGAATTTATGTTGGCAACAAAGGCTCACCTGAACCTATAGTTAAGCCTAAGTATTTGAATTTTTATGTGACTGTAATTTCTGATTCTAATGGGAAAGCATTCTGGAACTTCAAAAGTAAAAGTTAAAAAGTTTAATAGAGTTTTGGACCTCCTAGCATAAAGAAGTTAAGGACTTTTCATTAAAAAAATAGCTCTTTTCCTGAGAGATTTAAGGCCCAGAGGTGCATATCATAGAACTTACGTAAATATATGAAATTGTTACACCGTACTATACAGTAAGCCCTGACTTCAGTTTTAAAAAAGAACTCTTTGTCTTTGACATTACCTTTGGATGATTTATTTTTACTTTTTGTCATTTCAGTTATGAAATAAGGTTTCTGTATTGTCTAAATGACTCACATTTTTGAAATACTTAAAAGGTTCCACAAGTCCCTCTGGAACAAAACATAACAAGAATGGATCCTGTTTTCTCACCACAATGAGCAAAATCTCATGTCTTAAATTGAGAACTGGCTTCTAATTGATCATCCATGTTTTTTGTCAGAGAGAATACAATGGGTGAGGTTGTCAAAGAAAGGAGTACATTCTTGGTAATGCCTAGAGTTTCAAACTGAGCCACTCAACTGCGTGGCAACAAGATCATCTGCTGTGAATCAAAATGTGCAGAGAAATACCAATAAGGAAGAAATCCCAATAAAGGAAGAAAAGGAGAGTTTATGGGCAAATCAGCAACTCCCAGCACGCTCAGAGATGTCCCCTAGGAGGTTTGTAGTGCTTCCTCCAATGCACATCTTAAAAGCCACTGCCTGTGTCAGGAGGGCAGCAGATGACAGCGATGTACACACATGTGACTAAGTCCACCCCTACACAGGTAAGCACTTAAGCTGATACTTAATGTGCTCCAGGAAATTAAAATATATAAATATCTGTAACTGCTACTTAATTCAAAAGCCATATAATTAATTTATATAGAGTCATGCACATATGAAAATGTAAAGATGAAAACCCACCATATTCTGGGACCTGGCCCGTTCCACGTTTCAACAACAGTCGCACTCTCCTGCCACCAGACTTGATTAGCTCTATTGCTCTGGCATGTGTCATGTCCCTTGTGCTTTCTCCATTGATTTCAATTATTTGATCTCCTACCTGTCAGGTAAGAAGAATATTGAGTCAGACAGAATTGCAGTAAAATGAGTGTTTCAGGAAGAGACATATTCAATGGATCACAGGTTACTTGAATGACAGACAGATACATCAAGGTAAATTTGTTCCTGTCTATCTGAGGAATATTACTGGCAGATCAAATAACCTCCAAAGTGGATTCTGAATATGGTATATCAAATGCTGCTTGTCTTCTGCTGAAATCAGTGTAATGCCTTTGTAACCTGCTCACATCTTCTGCATGTAAGAGGCTTTGTAGAATTGCTTGATATGGTGGAATCATTGGAACATTATCTGTGCTACTCTGTAACATGCAGTATTGTGTGAGCCTGAGAAGAACTTTGTTGCACTCGCTGTTTTCATAGAGAAAAGAGAGGTTCAAAGCACAAATATAAACTTCCATCATTTGAATTTCCAAACCTTGGTAGTAAAGTTTCATACCAAATTAAGAGTCGTTATGAAGCATGCTATTAAACAAAGAAAGGTTAGTGCTATGACACAGGACGAGCAGGTTTGCTGGAGTTCAAAGAGCATGCTTTGAACTATTTACCACAGGAGCTTTTTGCTGGGAGTAAGCACAGCCCATGCCTGAACTGTCTAGTTAGAGCAGCTGACTCCAGGGTTCTGATTATGGATTTCTGCCACTCATCTCCTGGCCGGATTTCCAGTAAGAGTTGGCTTCATTATTATTTTTCTGCTCTATTTCTACAGCAGTTAAAGGTGGCACTGGTGTCTGCATCTCCCATCCACCCTAATTTCCTTGGCTTTGCCTCCAGCCTGCATGTTTTGGTTTTGGCTGGCTTTCCATGCTGGAAACCTTCTCCTTCAGTAGGGGAGCAGTTGCTTTCTGCTGCACCTGGTCAGCGCAGCTGAGAGCAATGTGGGGAGCAGCACCGTACCCCGGGTGTGATACCCCTTTGTGAGAGCCTGGAACAAATAACAGTGAGGTGACACATGAGCCTCGTGTTAGCAGCACCACAACCTTTGGAATTTGTGTCTTGCAGAAGCCTCCCAGCCCCCTTGGAAGGGCAACCTTAGTGAAACCCAGAAGGAGGGATGATCTCCTGGTGCAGGTAGAGGTGCAGGTCCAGGTGATGGGCAGCCAAGAGCAGGGCATGAGGGTCTCAGCTGAGTGGGTCAGCACACTCAGTGCCAGAGGACACATTTGTTCAGCAGGATCTTACCTGCCTCAGTGTGCACCTACAGGTTCCTCAGAGTGTGTTTTCACTACACTAAAAGATCAATTCCTACACATCCTAGAGAGGAGATTATACAGACTTCAAGGTGACATGCACTTTCTTTCCCTCTTACAAGACTGTCTTAAAAAAATTAGCTCTTGGCCTTGGACATGGAAATATCTTCTATTTTGTATGTTTTCTTTGCTACAATTGTACTTCTGTCAGCTAAAAGTGAAATCCTTCAGAGGTTTTCCTTCTTTCCTGAGTTTGAAATATAGTATTTACCAAATAAATGTGCACAATATGAAATGTCAACTCCTGGCATCAAAGAAAACTGGAAAGGATGTCAAGAAGTTATCTAGTCCTTACTTTTGCTCAGAGACAGAAAGAATGCTAGTAGAAGAACTATGGCAGTGTTTCTCAATAGGAATTCAAAGAATTCATACTTTGTCAATAGAAGCTGCATCATCCCACAATCCTGTATGCAATCTATGCTGGTACTTTGCGTAACTAAAAAGACATTGAGACAGATAAAACCTATTAGCTCTGCTATTACACTTTGTAAATGCTTCAGAATTAACAGTGGGGGAAAAAGTCAGAATTTTTTTGTGCAGGATTATTTTTGCAGTGCAAATTTCTTCCTCAGCTGACTTTCTCTCTTATAAAGAATGCATTTGGTTGTACCATGCAGTGCAAAATTGAAAATATTTCTGACTGCCTTCAGGCCACACTGACACACAACACAGGTGCTCTCTGGATCATGGTGAGATCTGCCCCAGGTCTGGCCATACAGGGCTCTCTGCATCCCCCAGACTTTTGGAGAATGCAGTTGGTGCACTCACTTGGAGCAAAAAGAGAAAATCTGTGTTACCACTCCTGTAACACAGACAGAAGATGGATTTGTAGCATCCCCACAAGGATTTTAGTCAGGCCAAGTACAGACAAAATTCAATGATTTTGCAAAAACCTGTTTCTAAGTGTCATGAAACAAACTCCGTAGAAATCGTGTAAAAGTAAAGTCAGATTTTCAGAAGGCTTGAGGACAGCTCTTTTGTTTTGTACTATATTACCTGGGTAGACCATATTTTGCAGAAGGTATTTAAAATGTTCTTGTTAGCTTGCCTTGAGAGAAGTGCCAGATTAGATCAAATGAGAGAGGTGTTTTTAACACTCCTTGATGAATAGCTTTTAAAATTAGTACTGAAAGCTGTGTAGAGAATGTACAGTCCTTCAAATAAAATCCTCTGCACTCCAGAGCAGAAAGACAGAAAAATTTTAATACAGTTTAATATGTAAAAAGGTTAAGTTAATGTCACATTTTCCCCTTGTTGTTTGCCTTCCTTCTGTTTTCACTGGTCGCTATGCAGGAACTATCTTGTATTAATGTAACCTTTTCTGTATTTCTGTGAATTCACAATTTTTTTCTCTATAGGCAGCATGTAGCTCATTTGGTATTTTCTTTCATTATAAAATATTGTAGTTGATTTGATATTTCCTTTTCTTATAAAATACTTTGTGCAAATAACTTGAGAAAGCTAAAAAAAAGGCTAGCATCTTGGTTATGTGACTGAAGGAGGGGAGAGAAACAAGTTTGCAAAAATTAGGTGCTCTGAAATCTACATCAGAAAGGGTGAGACCAGAGGTATAATGAATTGTTGCAGGAGCAGTGGGTCAATTGTGTTCCTTGCTTTTGTGTCTTGTGGTTCACTGATGTACAGCTGAATTATACTGCCTTTGCAGCAGAAGGCCAGCTCTGATTAGATGAGAAAACAACAAGGAAGAGAAAAGTTGTCAACACTCTTACCTTGAGAAAAGCTTCAATTAGACTTTACACTCATATATGGAAATTCATACAAAAGAGAAAACCTTGACTGAGGAGTGGTTCCCCATATGCCAGTAAGGCTGAATTCTTGTTTTTTTTTTCCTGCATGACTTTTTTTCCTTGATAACTTTCCCTTCCTTTCCCTCTATGATGTAGATTTTCTTATGACTGATATGGGAGGAAACCCTGCTGTATGTTTTCTCTTTGTCCAGCCATTCAAATATGCCTTCTCCCTCAACTTTTCTATTCTGGAATCAACTTTTAGATTTGTGGAGCTATTTCTGTTCTAAATCCAGTGATTTTTAAAGAGGATTTTAGATATACCCACATATTGAAGATACACCAAGGTGAGGCCAGAGGTAATTGCAAGCATAAAATCAGTGTCTGTTACATGGGATTCTCATTTCTCTTTTTAGGTTCAAAAGTTGATCCCTGAAGTTTATACCACACAGCATTTCTCTATACTTCTCTTCTGGATCCTTCCATGTCTGTTCACTGTGTCCAAACTGGAGATATGAAGGTGGGGGGTTGGTAGAACAGATCAAAATGATAACATTCTTTCCACATTTACTAATAATGTTCACAGAACAAATTTTTTGCCTTTTTGTAACACGTCAGATTTGCAACCTGTGGTCAGTTTGGATTCTGAGCAGTTATCTCACATTTTACATTATGCACCTGATCTCTCTACCCTAAACTGAGCACTGTGCACCTCAGTGAATTTTATCAGGTTGACTGCTTTAGTATGAAATTTTTATTTTGAAACAGTCTGTTTCTTAAAGTCTTTTAAAACTCCCTATGAATAGTGACATACTGGCATCAGCAAATTTTATTTTATTATTTATCGGTAGGTCTTCAATTATTAATGGAATATTGAACTGAGTTGGTTTCATCCCAGGTGCCTCAGAACTACACTTGTAATTACTATTAAAGATCAAATAATTCAGAGCAGCCTTTGAGAGGAATTATTGTCAGTAACCACGTTAAAAGAGCTTTTTTCCTGAACCTTTTTATGTGAATTTCTTAGAAGGCAGTGTTGGAAGGTGAAAGGAAGGTTTTGCATTCTCCTCCCCCTTTTTCCACACAGAAATAAGAATGAAAATCAGACATACGAAAGGAAAATTAGACTGGTGTGACAAGATTTGCTTTCCACAATTCACATGTCAGTGAACTTTGACTTTTTGATAACTTGTCACAGATTATTTCTGAGTACAAAAGTTAAAGGAAATTTTCTTTATTTGACTTTAAAAATGGGTATATGTTTTGTTTTCTCTAGTCCAACTTTCTTGTCCTCCATGAATTCTTAGGTGTAAATACTAATAGTCTGTAAATTTACTTACCTTAGTCATTGAGCATAATTGAACATCAGCAAGTTCTGCAAACTTGAATGTAAGCATGCTTTAAGCAGTTTTCTCCTTATTCTGATTTATACTAATTTCTTTGTTTCTGTTTTTCCTGAACATCTCAATGGAGACTGGTACAAAGAAAACGCTGAATATTTCAACCACCTCCACATTCTCATCAGGCAGTAGACCTCTTTTTTTCCAGTTCTTCACGTTTCTTTAAACATGTGGAACAGACGGATGTACTCTTTTCCAGTCCCAACAGGCAAGCCCTGCCTGTGAGACACTCCCCAGACTGGCAACAGCTCTGGTTTTTAACCTTCCTGGCAGTCTTCAGCAAAGACTACAAAGCAGGAGTGATCTACCTCTACGTTCTCCAGATGTTCTCAGCAGCTTAATGGTGAAGCGTGTTGGCAAGACAGCCTGGGAAGCTTGCCTGGCTGCTGCCCGAGCTGTATTTATTCTGAAGAAACGTGCTCCTTGCAGCTATGAATCTGGGAATTTTATACATATTGATTTTGCATTGTGTTTCTTCCCGAAGAATATGACCATTGCTGAGTTTCCATGCTGTTTGGGGTAGATACCTACCCAAACCCACTAGTTCACCTCCTAACCCAACGCCACTTGGTAAGCAGAACGCTCCTCTATTATATTTTTACAATGTGCAAGCACAAAGTAAACACTGAATGCTTCACCCCCTTAATGTTTTGAAATTTGAATACTAATGATTTAAATGTAATTATGAAAGTAGTTTGTGTGTATGGAAAATGTTTCTTTACAAAATCTGTTTCAGTTCAAGTTAATTCAGATGCTCCATCCATGTGTAAGAACTACTGAGCTATAAAATTGGGCAACCTGTTTTCTGCCAATAATAAGAAGATAATATTCCTAAGGAATGTTTAAGTGACATCACTATTGATAGGTTAATTAGAAAGAAAATTGTAAATCTTCTTCAAATCACTAGAATAAAGTGCCTCAAGTATATGTGGGTTTATCTGCAGAGCCTTGGTTCTGGCCATATTTTAAAGCAATTATTACTGGTCTTGTTAAAAAAAAGCCAACCATACACACAAACAGAATTGCAGAAAGAGGGTGAACCAGAAGGGAAACACATATAGCTTTAATGTAGTAAAGAAGTTTTTCCTTGCTTGAGTGTGCTTTTAAACTACGGATGAGAGCCTTGTGTATGTTTGCCTCCTTTGGCACATAAGGAACAGTCTCTAAGCAGGTGTATGGCTCCCACTTGCATGAAATTAAATTAATTGTGTATGTACATTTTCAGTCTATGTTAAATCTAATGATAAAAGCAGCCTCAAATGATTTGTGTGGAGGGCATTGCTATCTGTCATTTTATTAATGCATTTTATAATTAAACCTCAGGAAAGAGACTAATCACATTTAATTATTTTTATATGAGCATTCTATTTTTATAACTGAAACACTTTTGCATGTTATTTGTTGTGGTTGTTATTGTCAATTGGTACAAAAGGCTGAAAAATTGTCTGTACTTTGAGACCAAAAGGTAACTCCAGAGTATCTATTTTGGTGAATTTCCAAGTACTGTCAAGCTCTAGTATCACTGCCTGGAGTTAGGCACAGGCTGGATATGTGCTGTGCAAATTTCCTCACAGCACTGTACTGTAGTTCAGTACTCCTCTGTCCTGCCTGGAAATCCCAGGTGTAATACATAGCCTGAGCAAAGCTGTGGGTTTCTGGTAATCTTGGACTCCCTCCAGTGCATTTTAGGTATGTGAGCTTGGATGTCTCAGCAGGAGACATGGTATTTCTCTTTGGGGGAATTACAATAACATGTCCCGAGCTACTTTTGAACCAATCACATAAAAGTTTGGAGTAAAAAAGTCTTTTTTTCTGTGGCCAACCAGCCATTTAAGCAGCTGCAGCTTCTTACCCCTGGAAATACCAGGCCCTTTGCTCCCACAGAGAGATGGTCTTGACTCCTGCCCAAAAGAAGGGGAAAGAGGGGACACAGGACATGGTGCAGAGCAAGAAAAGGCCTTCACACCACTCCTCAGCAGGAGCTCTAGCTTTTTTCTTTTTACTTTTTCACCTTTTCCTGAGAGAAAGAGAAACAGTAGTGCTATTGAGAAAGAGAGCTTGGAAAGAGGAAAATGTGCATGCCTGATTGTCTGCAAAGAGTGGGGAGTGCAAGAAGGAAAAATGGAGTTTTCAGTTGTGAGGGCTGAAAAGACAGCAAAGTGGATTTCTGGTACTACAGTACACCTGATGCCTTTCACAACGTTGCTGCAAAATAATCCATGTATAAGTGAAATAAAGCTGTCAAAGATAAAAGGAAAATGCATTGTCCTACTGTGTTTGATACACTATTACTTTTTCAAAACAGAGAGGGATAACTCATTGTAGCACCTGTAATAACAGCTACTTCACCTTTACAATCAGGGATGGGAACCAATAGAGACTATGAAAAGGAAGAAAATTTTCTGGTATCTTCTTGATGGTCTCAGGCAGTTCTCATCAGGCAAAAGCAAAGCAAATTCAAGGTCTGACAAGCTGATTTTATAGATCCCACAGAGAAACCCGAGAATGGAGATTCCTTCATCCAAAGCTGCATCCACACAGCAAAAGAGAAAAGAACATAAACTCCGACAAGATTAAGTTGAAACCACAAAAATATTTTGAGTAGGAAAATGCTGAAATGTAAGATCTAAGAAGATAATTTCAAGCATACCCTAGGCATGGAGTCTGTCAGATCTGGAAAGACAGCTTGAGCACAAGGTAGAAAAGACTTCAGAAAACAGATTAATTCTTTGCATCAATGTTCACTGAAGAGGAGGGCAGCAAAACTCCTGCAGAGGGTCTGCTCACTGCAGGGTTGAGCGAGGAACTGACTCCAACAGCAGGGTCAGTGGCAAAGATTTTGTAACAGACTGATGAAACGGATAGTGAGAAACCACCAGAAGCACATGACTTTAATCCTCAGTTCTAAAGGAATTTGGATATGAAGCTGTTCGACTAGCAGCTATAGGATATAATCTACTGCTTAAATCAGTAAATTGCTGAATTTCAAAGGAATGGGAAGTGGCAAGTGTGACATCAGTCTTTAAGAACGGTCTTGGAAAGTAACCAAGCGAGTCTCATGTTCAATTGAGCAGATGGAAGGAAGCAATAAGGATGGTGAGGCTTAGCTGGCACGTGGATAATGATGATATAGTAGGAAAGGGTCAGTGTGGCTCTTGTAGAGGGAAGCCATTCCTCACAGATCTATTGCAGGTCACTGGAGCTCTCAGTGACTATATAGATTAATGTGATCTGGTTAGTATACTGACATTTTCAGAAAGCTTTTAATAGTAAAGTCTTCAATAGGGGCTCTGCTGTGGGATGAAAAAGAATCGGGTCTTCTAGGCAGAAGATTAAACCCTAGGAAAAAAATGCTTTAAATAAGTGGTCAATTTTCACAATCAAAAGACTTTACCACAGTGATTATTCTGCTCAGCATACTTGCAAATGGTGTGGGGAAGAGGTGATAGGATTTGCAGACAGCACATTACCATGCAGTATTGTCATATCTAAACTTAAAAGCTCTAAAAAAGATGGCACAATCCTGTGTGCTAAAGCAGCATGTGAAATCCAGTGTGCTGAGTGCTAAGCACCAAGTATAATACACGTGGAAAACTAAGTACTCCTTCACTTTAAATCAGCCCTCACCCCTGAAAAGACAGATCCCACAGTCCTTGTGCTTAGCTCACTAAGCTGAAAATGTCAGCACAGCCAAAAACCCAAACAGAAGGAGGAAGAAAGTGAACAATAAAGATCAACTGGGCAATATAGAGAAGCCATCGCTGTGTCATTTAGGAGCACCATCCTGAAAACTGCAAATATTTCTGGTGCTTCCACCTCCAAATGAATGTGATATATTCAGAAATGGTTTGCAGGAGGCCAATGAGGCTGGTCAGGGGTAAAGAACAGCTTTTCATCTTTTGATGCAAGATGAAATAGGCTGGTAAGGTGCAGTGGGAAAAAAGTGGATATGATATAGATCAATAGAATAAAGAATGATATGGTGAATGATGAAGTAAGGTTATTATATTGTAACCATATACAAGGAAAGGAGATTTTTTTTCTTAATAATATAGGTACTTAGACTTGGATTCCATTGACAGTTTATATCTGGAATGTCAAAAGCATGAGTACATTAAAATAAGTGGTTAAAAATAGTCCTAACACTGTGTCCTGGCATAGAAAAATATATAAACTTCTGACTGCCAGGGTCTTGGATGTTATATGCAGTGAAGAATAATTTCATACTTGTCCTCCATTCCTTTTCTAAGCATCCTTTACCCGTCCTTGTTGGAATGAGGATACTAGGCTGGTGTGCCATAGCTATCTATCCTTTTACCTTCAGACATGACCTCTCCCAGTTTCCACTTGTCATGATTTGGAAAAACACAGAAGAGAGGTTGATGCCTATGTCACTCCTGTTGCTGGACAAATTATTTTAGTTAACAGAGCAGCATCATGTGGTGTGCTCATTTGTTTTCTAACACTTGATTCTTAATTTTTAAGTTAGGGTTAATTAATTTTTTAGACCTGAAAACCTTCATAAATATTCCATAACCCCCAGGTTTAAATACGATGCCTGCCTGCCAACTAAGAATTTTAGTGTTAAAATTTAATACTAAACTATTTTTATCAAGATTATTAACTTGGGGTTTTTTTTTTTTCACAACTGACTTGAAAGATTTTGCTACTAGGCATAGAGTTAGAAGGATGCTTCAAATGTGCCAATCTGGATACATTTTTTCAAGAAGGATGTTAATTAAGTGTGTAATACTCCTTCTCCTTACCTTTCTACAAAGAAATTCTAAAAACACACAGAGTTTTTGGAGAAATGCTGAATTATAGTTCACCTACAGTTAATTCGCTCTATATTTATTAAGCTTTTACACTGTCAAAATACATTCAGGATCCCTGAGGGCCTCAGTTTGCATTTCTTTGTTGTGCAGACAGTAGAATGTTGATCAGCTTTATGTCTGCATGTCATTATAGTCTTCCTTGAGTTCTGCCAATTTCACTAACCTGGCATTGAGCTCCTCTTGCCACAGGCTGGCATCCAGCTCATATGCTTGAGTATCCCAGTTGAATTCTCTGAGTTCAGATCAATCACACCTAGTCTCACTACAAGTGAGGTTGGACAGTGATGTATGTAGTAGGGAATTGGAGTGTGAGTTAGATTACCCCAAAGGGACATGCAATTCGGTGGGAAAGCATAGCTAACATCTTCCTGTACTGTTCAGATGGATCACAAATCACAGAATAAATGGATGGGACTAGGAATATCTTTGTCTTTTTGTTCCATTGAAATGACAGTGTTGACATTCACTGAATGCTTATTATGAAGGTAAGATTTATATTACTGCATAAAGTAAGCCAGGTATGCTGCAGGTTTTAAGAATAAGTGGTACTTATGTAGAAAAAATGGGCTGCTAAACTGGCATGAATCACTCTGTGGGCATTTTTCTTCCAGGTGTGTGCACAAAACCTTAGTCAAGTTGCTGCTGTTGGAGCACTGTATGTTCCTGGAGTGTACTTCTGCCCCCGATGTGTGGGATTATTCCAAATATTAGTGACTTTCAGTGGGCTTTCTGACAGTCTTCTCAAGCCCTCACTCACGTCAAGGGTTCAGCAGCTGAACCCCTACTGTGCCAGCACACCATGTGGAGAAGACCTTCCTGGCTCTTAGGACCCATCACTGCTCCTCCTACCTTTGTGTTTGCTGTGATTAGAATAAACTTGCAGGCTTCCCAGCAGCAATATCTACTTTCCTCCAATATTCTGAACATAAGACTTCACTCCCTTTTAGGACCTGGAGAACCTGAGAATTTTCATGAGTCTCTCAGCAGCATGTCAGTCTTGTGCTTTCTTTTCAATCTAAAATAGGATTCCTAAGTATGCTGTATCATAAATTAAAGATTAAACTGGTAAATCCTTCATTCATTTTTGGATACTGGGATTGCCATAAAGGTTTGTAAAAACTCATGACTGATCAAGCTATTCCTGCAATCCTTCTTATTTCCTTGATGCAGCTTTCTTGATTGGATGAAGAAATGTCTGTACCTGTCACCTGCTCTCTTTACTGTGTGACAACTGTTTCTCTCTATTTTTAATGCTTTTTGCTCTAATCACCCACAGGCTGAGCTGACTGTTCTTACTGATTGCAACCTTAGGTGTTTTCCACTGCAGACTGTAGGAAATCATCCTTTAATGTGAGACTAATCACTGATGGAGCATCCCAAATAGATGTTCTGTTCTTCATTAACAAGAAATCTGAGAGAGGCTCTACACAAGTGAGGAGTCAGTGCATATTGTGGGGTCTGCATGGCAAAGTGCTTTCAAGGATTTCCATTTACTGTAGGGTAAGAAATTGTTCATTCTTCCTTTTAAGCTTTGATTTGATTTGATTTGATTTGATTTGATGGTCACTGACTGTCGATGCTGAAAACCTGGTCAGAGATACTTTCCCTGGGATGGCTGCAGACATCCCAGGGAGAGTATTCCCATGAGAAAAGCCATGGGAAAGATACAGCAAATATGTAAGCAAAGCACATCTGGCTTTTTTTCCATTTGTTGTTTGTTGGCATATTGTTTACACTTGAGTGTTTCCTAACTAGCCAATGAAGGTGATGGGTGGTAATTAGAATGACCAATTATGTCCAGCTGCATGTAGCACCCCATGTAAGGGTGTGAGTTTCTTAATAAACTGCTTCTTCTTGCCTTCTGATACCTGAAGTCTATGTCGTTATTAAGCCGTGCAAAGAACAATAGCGACATCTGACAGAAAACAATCAGTCCTGTTGATGATCAGTGCTTTTTCATATTTTCCCATTTTCCATACTCCCTTAGCAACAGCACTACAAACTGCTGAGATAACCCTGCAATGACTTTGTTCTGGATGGACTGAAGAAATACAACAATAATGTATGGAGACCAGAATCACAAATGTTAGAAGGTTCCTATGTATGAAACAACAGGAATTGCATGGTTTCTGAACCAGTGGTTTCTGGTTCAAAATTTGGATTCCTACTTGTGCAGTAGGAATCTAACAGAATGGTATGTGGTAGTCCAGGCATTTCTGTTGGATTTTGCCATCTCTGAGATGCAAGACAGCAGCAACTGAAAAATAATTTTAAAAAAGAATGAGGATATTCTGAACATATTAATATGGACTTAAAAAAGTGTCTATGGAAGCTGTATAACATCCAAGCCTCAGAAAGGGAATGATTCCTTATTTGGTGGAAACAGAAGACTGATCTACTAAGAACCTAAAAATCAAGGGCTGCAAAAGAGGGGATACAGTGAGTAAGTGACTAGATGAACACCAAGCTAAATGTGTGCAACACCTAGCAATAAAGAAAGGTGAAATGAAAAAAAACCACCATGATGAAACAAGAGAGAGACTTCTGTTTTGCATGGTATAAGAAACTTTCCAAGCACTGTAGGGTCCTAATTAACTCATCTCTGGCTATCTATTCACTGAACCCAGAACAACTTAAGTGATTTCAGGGTGCCCTGACTCAGGATATTTGGAAATGTCATATTTCAGGGAGACAGGTTTATGTTACCATGTTAAACTCCACAGTTGTACAGCATTTAGAGAGCCCGGAGGCCTACATACCACCTGCTCCTTTGAGAAGCCTGAAGAGTCTTAATGGTAACAAATTTATTCTGTGAGACACAGCTATAGCCAACTACTACATGCCACCCTACTGTTCAGAAGCCTGGACTCCAGAGTTTTCAAAGCGGACTCAAAGTTATTTCTCTTATGGCCCAAGAGAGGGCTTTAATATCAAATTACGAGTTTGATAGGAGCTCTGTAACTCTTTTGCAAATATGATTTAGGACACATAGAAAGAGGAAAATGTCGGTTTTGAATGTTGCTGAATGCTCATGGATGGGTTTTGACAGAAGTTTTAAATGTAATATTTATGTCCTCCATAATTTGAAACTTTTATTCTATTTCCTTCCAAATAAGAAACAGACTCCCTCTTTCTGCCTGCCTTTCTTGACCCTTATCTCTTGAATACCCAACTCTGCCCTTTTGCTAGGAATAATTCTTGGTGTGGGCAGATGAAGGTTTCTGAATAACCACAGATAAGGTTGGTGTGAACTTCATTAGGATGGGAAATTATTAAATATACAAACTGTGCTGTTTTGCAGAATGCCATGGGCCTGACCACAGCACGGATTAGTTACTGGTGTGAGCATCACCGTGCTGCTCACTCGGCAAGCTGCAACAGCCAAGCAAGGCCACACAGACTCTTGTGCAACAACACAGGAGCTCATAATTGACACTACAGGAGCCTCCTGTCGATTGTGCCTGGTTTTATCTCCAGCTGTGTACGACTGAAACAAAAAGAGGGATGCAAACCACGGAAACGCAACAAACAGGGAAAAAGACTGAGGAGTCAAAGCAGAACTGCAGAGCATGAAAGATACAGAGCTCTGCTGTGCCTGGATTTTAGTTGCCTGTCCTGCTGAAATATAATAAAAATATACAATAAAATGAGAAAAATAATGTAGCATAAGGAGATATGAGGAAGCTGGAGATAGGGCTAAATGGTGCATGAGGACTGAGAAAAATGAGTTGACAATGAAACTAGAGATGTCAGAGATGAGATGTATGGCTTTTGTGGAAGATGTGAAAAAGGATGTAGCTCACAAAGTGACAAAATGACATGGATGTACACTGTCTATAAAAAAGCACATTTCACCCTCATTCTTCAAGAATTTAATGTTTTTCTGTACCTTTGCAGCCCTCAGCCACAGGCTCTTTGTTTGACACTGGTTTCAATAAACACGCTGGCTGCTGGAGATATCATTCAAGGCAATAAGAGATCTGTTGATCATATCTCCTGTCTAGCAAACACTATGATCATGCTTAACAATCCCCCTGAGAGCAGTAAGGAACTTATCCCTTCCTTCTATGACAGAAGGGATAGAGACCTGCAAGCAGAGTTCTGACAATCATTGTCCTCAGCATGAGGCAAGAATAAAATACAAGTTAGCATGAGCCTTATCTAAATAGACCTGTAAAATTGTTTCCAGTAGTGTCTGAATCTTCAAAGGCTGTGGGGACTGCACTCCACATTGCCTGTGTTATGTCCCTCATCTCTGGTGACAGATTCAACTCAATATGACTGTCACTGACAGTGTGTGTGCCATATTCTTGCCCTACTTGGAGACTGGGCCTTGCAGCTTTATTGTTAATATTGCCATCACCAACTAGTTTCAGTGATTTTCCCTGATGTTAGGATTGCTTGAGAAATGGAATCCTGACATGCTGAGATGTCTGCCAGTCTGGGAAGAGATAACAAAGGTACTGATAGTTCTCCGAACTTTTTTCATGTTTTTTTTAATACATTCTTGTCTTATGGAGCACAGTCATAGATAAGTTTTTCAGAATTCACCATCGTAGCTTGCTCTCTGCTCAGCTGTCAGAATTAAGTCAGTATTTACATACATTAGATACATTTTATATATCTATATAAAATACACTGTCAGTATGTAATTCCAGTCTAGTGATGAGGTTCTCCCTTACAGCAGTCTCCTGTGAGGAGCTGCCATATATCTTATCCATAAATTGCAGTAAAATCTTGCCACAGTTAATTGCGGTGTATGATCTGACATATGACTTTATACAAAGCTGCACTTATGGCTGTGGGTCTCCAACACTGGTTGAGCATAGTTTAAAAACCATGTGGGCAGAGGATCCATGTGAAGAATCAGTTTCCTGTAGACCTCTGGGTCCTTTGATGGGCATTTTCTTCCCATGTCTAGTGACAGACAAATCCAAGTTAAACTAAGATATATACTTGGGCTTTCTGCAGAGTCTATGGGCTCAAATAAAAGTCTCAGTGCGTGTGAAGGTGCCATGACTAAGTGTAACAAGACCATGAAAGTTTAAACCTGTTTTTAAGGGAATAATTTGTTGAACCTCAGGACTTAATGCAGTGTCCATCTAGGCTGGCAGAAAGGGATCCCTGAGTAGAAGAGCAATAGGATCGCAAAACTGATGAACTCTGTATGACATCAACTCAGTGCTCTTCCACCTTTCCAGTTCCCAGAACAATTCTGCAGAAAATCAAAGTAGAAAGCTTCATCTGTCATGAAGTGAAATTAAAGACTATTTTAGATCTTGTAATCCTAAATGGGGTGTTTCTTGGTGAATTTGTTTCCAATAAAAACACAGCGTGCCTAGCATGCCAACCCCAGTAGGGAGACCAGAATAATAATCCAATTATGATTGGAAATGGTGATATGATAATGAACTTCATAAAATCTTTTTCCTTCTTACATCAATATTTACAAATCCAGACAGTTTTGGCAGGGCCAGTGGAAGATCATCACTTCTTGGGCTTGTTCTATGAGTCTGTTCTCTGTCTGCTCACAAGTCTCACTGAAGTTCATAAAAGCCTGAAGATCAAACTGAAATTTTCATAAGAATGTCCTGATTTTGATGTCACTTTCTTCATCTTGTTTTATCATTTCTTTCTTGTTCAATTTCTCTTTGCTATTATTGCCATACTGTACTCCTTCCATACTTACCTTCCTCAGTAATGGATCTATTTTTTTTCTTTTACAAGAGATAGATCCATTCCAGTTCTTTATTTACATCTGTTTTCCTATAATCATAGCTTTTACTTTAATATACTCTGCATCTATAATGCCTAACACTTTTACATGTATTTAGACCTTAGAATCTTTTGAATGTGTGGCAGTGGACCCTCAGATTTCTTTAACACATGTCCAAGTGGAATATAGCTGTTGGGACTCATTCCATCACTGTGGTTTTGCAGTGCCCACTAACAGAGTAAACATACAGACTTTGACTTCCCTACCCAGAGCTGTTTTCAGTTTGAGATTTCATTTCTTCAATTACACATTTTATAAAACCACTAGAATAGCTTCAGCTCTATTACTTTAAGGTAATGATTTGATTTATTTCTGTAAAATATGGAGCTTTGTATCAATATGAATGAGTCTATCAGGGCTTTTGCTGGCTATACATAGATTGAAAACAAAATGTTAGTTGTGGAATATGTTTTCTTATTACATCTAAGTGCCCTACAGGTAACATGTTTCATTATATGATCTATTTTTTACAACAACTTATCTGGTTTTATTTTTCTTTTCTTGGTTTCGTGAGTGGGAATAGGGCTGGAGTTATGTGCGTTATCAGTTAAATTAAAGAAGGCTGTTCAAGGAGGAGGAAACAGCAAACAAAACAAAAATGGAGACAAGTAGGTCATCAGAATGACTCTTAGCTGGAAAAGTGTTCTGATAAATCCTACCACAAAAGCATGGTTTGCTCTCCTCAGTGCTGAAAGCCTAGGAACAGAGAATCGTGTCTTTAACGACAATGGTATCTAAAGCAAAAGCACTGCCCTGATTTTTGCATGTTTTGCTGTAGAGATTCACCTGTGAAACAGAGATACAGAGATGCAACAACCAGCCAAGAAGTCTGAATGAACCTGCATTGTTAACAGCTGATGTAAACATAGGAAAGGAGATTTGGGTACAGAACTCTGCTTCCTTTGCCCACCTTCCTATGCAATATATTTCTTTCAACAATTTTTTTTTGTTTGCTTCTATTTTTTCCATTTTTGTTTTGAAGCTGTTTCTTGTGCTTTTGCTGTCCATCAGTCACAGGTCACTGAATATAAGAATCTTTTACATTCCAAACCCATTTGTCAGGTTAAAATGTCTGTGAGGCAGGAGAATAAAAGAGAAGACTCAGTGACAAGGATGCATGGTAGAACTGGTTCCAAAGAATGATGCTTTTAAAAAGGAGAAAAAACCCCAATTACAGCTATCTGGTCAGAATAACACTTATTATGTTAGACTATCTGTTGTGGCCACTGCAATGAAAAAGCTTTAAACCAAGTTATTTTAGAAACTATATTAGCAGTATTCATTAAAGCATACAGAACTTTTCCTAGTGCAATTGAAAAAACCCCAGACATATTCATGTTAAATACTTTCTATTTTGGCTATTCACAATGTGAATAGTCTAACTTCATTCCTTAGTACTAGTTTGTTTTAATGATGCACAGATTTTAATGTTCATTTTCTACCTAATTCAGGTTATTATTTGAAATGAACCCTCTTCAAAGGTGTTCTTTTATTTTTTCTGTATTCTTAGCCATATGTTTCCAAATACATGATTCCAGAGCTTATTAAAAATACAGCTTTTTCTCCATTTTTAATCACATTTTAGCTACTAATGTACATCTTGCATATGGCTTCTCATTAAGAGCAACTGGCAATGATAATACTAAAATAATGACTGAAGACCAGAGAAAATATTCTAAAGCTAAAGTTCCAGCTGCAGCATGAAATCACCTATATTTCACACAAAAAATGCAGTGGGAGTATATCTCAATTACCAGCTGCCTGCCTGACTGCCCCACTGGCTTTCCTGACTACAGGGACTGCTTCTGCTGCCACTGCCAGTGCCAGGGGCTTGCACTCCATGATACAACTGAGGACCAACTGAATTCTGCAATTCTATCAAGTGGCCAAGTTAAGAGTCATTTGAAGCACGGCAGAACTCCTGAGCTATACACAGAAAGACAAGTGCTCTTTCAGTAAGACATCAAATTTGATCAGATTGTTTAGACCGTGAAAAAGAATAAGTGTAACAACCAAGACATCTGCAAAATCTGTTCTTACCACTGTACAGAACACCATTTTCATTGCCCATCTTTTAAATTAAATATTGGCTGAACATGACTGCACTAATTAGATACATAAACAACTTTTTATGTTGACTCTTGGTAGTCTTGCCTATGTTTTTTCCTTCTCCTTTTGTGTACTCACAATTCTGCAAAGTATCAGCAGGCCTGGATGAGTTTATACCTTGTCTTTATGACAACTGGACAGATTAAATGTCTCTATTTTTGATTAGGTTATTTTTCCTACATGGACCGTGTGTTTGCTTTTTTTTTATAGTCACGATCCCTACAAACAAGATTAAGATCAATAAAAAAATTTAGCAAACAATACAAAGGCAACTTGCTTAAATTAGTAAAACAACACAGATGAAGTCTTAGGTTTCATAGTTATCTAATACATGTCATATAGTTATCACTTTGCTTTTGTGATTAGAAACCCAAATGTTAATTATGTTATTATTATCTAAGAAACACCAAACTTTGAGATTTTTAAGTTGCTTAGATAAGAGTGAAAATGACAAAAATTTATAACATGGTAAAAGATATTATCAGTCAGAAGTAATACATTTATTTGTGAAGAAACTACAGGTATCTACTATATGTATCAACGAATTTCTTGAACTCCTAAGAATGAGCTTATTTTATAAGACGTATTTGGCATTATTTCTTTAAAACCTGATCAGAGGAGAAAAAAGCACTTTCTCTTTGACCCCATCACCAAACTTATCTGTAAATGTCAAAAAGAAATGTCACGATGCATTTTACTCACCCTCATCCTTCCATTTCTTACTGCTGGTCCATCTTCTGCTAACCTCAACACATACAAATCCATTTTGTACTCCCTTCCTCCTCGAATACTAAACCCAAATCCTTTGGCTCCTTTCTCCAAATCAACGGTGAAATAATCAAAGTCCTGTACAGACAAATACAAAATGAATGAAAATTAACTATATGGACATTGTGGTATGCATTCAAGAAAACTTTAAAAGAGATCTCTTCAAAAATGTATTGATCCACTTGATATAAGCAAAGGTCCACAGAGGGATCTGGGAGGGAAATTGCACTGTAGCTTCTGATCCATTGTCAGCCAAGAGTACAAGATCCATGGGGGCAGGAGAAAAGAAAGAGCAAGCTTGGGTTGCACAGTCTACTGGTTAGAGAATTAAACTGGAGATTCCAGGAAACAGCCAACCTAAGCATCTCTCTAGATGCTAAGCATCTTATAAGGTATGCACATGGGGACAGGGGTTTGCTATTTAGATACTGAAATGCACAATATTTTCATAGGGTTCTCTGGATCCCATTTAGGAATTTCAGTATTTTTCTTGATATTGTTTATGTATCTAGTTTTGAAAATATGGACATACGAACCACCTATACATGGTTCCAGCATATAGTATCCAGAAGATTACAGTCTCCTATTTAATATTTTTTGACCTCTGTTTTTTCTGCCTTTATGTAAGGAGAAAGGAAGGTCTTTTTCAAAGTCTGAACTTTGAGCTAAATCCCCAACCTTCAAAACTGTCAGTAAATATCTGTCATCAGAGGAGTCTTGTCCAAGATACCATAACTCTTCATCATCTCTTTGAATTTGTCAGATCATGCTTGATGTCAAAGAAACTAGTTGCATAGGCTGGTTTCTACTCATCCAGACTATTGCCAACAGAAATTTAATTTTATCAGTCAGGATTTTCATTCCTTTATTTATTTATTCTGATTAGATAAAATCTTAATTTTCAAGAATGCTGTAGAAATGCAGTCTGACCTAAGTACACCCACTATCTGATGAATACGTGTCAAGAATGAAAAATATGCCTCCGCTGATGAAAAGGCTTTTTATGTTAGAATTTTTATTTCAACTCTCCAATACGCTAAAAATGTCATTTATTTAACAGTATAGTCACACAATTATAAATGTAATGTTATTTTACAGATCACACAGTTATACATTAATATTAATGGTTTGGGAGTAATTTCCTCTACAGAGAAGTAGTAACTCGGAGTAAAACACTTTAATGTGTCTTTTCCTTCCGTGGTGGCATCTTCCTTACCAAAATCCTTGACTGTCCCTACAGACCCTGCTGCCTTCCGAGCAGGAGTGCTGAGAGCGTGTCTGTACCTGGGGCTGCCTGTACTCGGACAGGGGGTACTGCCTGGTGTCGGGGGAGTGCTGCCTGTAGTCCATCAGCGGGGGCTGCCTGTAGTCGAGCGGCGGGGGCTGCTGGTAATCCATCACCGGGGGGTGCCGGTAGTCCAGCGGGGGCTGCCGGTAGTCCGTGGAGGATTGCCTGTAGTCCGTAAACGGGGGTTGCCGGATATCAGGCTTCACATCCTGCCTGGCTTTTACTTCTGACCTGTAACTGAGGAAGGCGCAATGGCTTGGTTTCAGAGAGCAGCAAACCATTCGGAACGCGCATTGCGTGCAATACCGAGAGTGGAAGCCAGCGGCCCGGCTGCAAAATTGCATGGAACAAATCTTCACAGGGACGCAAAACTCTCAAGGGTAAATAGTCAAGGCATCCAAAAACAGTGAACGCTTTCGAAACACGGGCATAAGCAATTTTCCCTCAGGTCATACTATACAACTTTCCAGCCTGTATCAGTGAGATCAGGATTAGACTCAAAGGGACAGGAACAGAAAAAGCATCATGATTCCCACTTTGCATATTTTGAAGATGAAACTGCATGTGAAAACACCCACTATACTCACTACAAAATAATTCACTGAGTTTACAAAGTGCTTTTTTTTCCAAAATTAATATTTCTATAGAATAAGTGGAATATCAGTGCAGTTTATATCCCCTTTCATTGACATAAAATATAATTGTGAGCCTCTTAAGGTTAAAAAAGGATAAATTCTTTGTCTTAGTGTTACCTTTTCAATGAAAGCTATTCTTTAATATAACATCTGTTAATATAGTGTGTATTATTTTTATTATACACTCCCTATGATTCTGCCTGGATAAAAGCTATGTCAGTAAAGTCATGTCAGTAGTTATGCACTAAAATAACACAAGATGAAAAGAAAATAAATTTGGTTATGAGGAATTAATAACAAGTAAAATATTGCTTTAGCTGGTAAATGGTTACAGGGAGATGGGGCCTAAAATTTGAAAGAAAATATGACTTTCTGAGGTACAGTGACTAGCTATTTACTTTATTCAGATGGGAATTTCCCTTAGCACATGGAAATTAGCACATAATGGCACTTCAGGGTGAAGTAAAGAACATTCCTCATGGCAAAGTCCCCTACCTCAGCCATGTGGTGTGCTAAAGAGGCACAAAGTAAGTCCTGAACTCTTTTAGCAAGGTAATTCTCTAATAGTGGTTTGGGTTATATTTTAACAGAAGTGTTCACAGAGTGGATGTTCTTACACTCTTGCCTAGGTGCCAAAGGAAATATTTCTTTCCTGTACAGGAAATAGGCATTTCAAATTCTGCTTTAATAATGGACTGGAAGTTTTCAGTCAACCAAGTGACTGTGTCTGTTCATGGACACATACAGATACAGAGACACATATAGATTTTGAAAGGGATTTTGAAATGCATTTATTGATTAGAAAAATTACACTCTGAAAAAATGACAGGATTGTTTTTGATTATGTTGATTTATATATAAAAAGGTAATCTGAACCTAAATGTTTCAAATTGTCTGATATGTTTCAAAATGTCATTATTTTATTACTGTAGTTACAGTGACATTATGGCTAATCTTCCTATACAATAGTTTTAATATTCTGAAGGTCTAACCAGAAACAAAAAATCAGAACTTTTTCCCTTTGACTTTTCTGAGAAGATTAAAATAGACTGCTGCCACGATTAATAAGACCTGCATGCATACATGCAAGCCTCTTACTTTCTTGACTCAGTATCATGATCCTGTAAAAGGAAGATAGAGGACAAACATACTGTGAGGCTTACTGTGATACTGAACCTTAATACTGGAAATAAAAAAAACTAGTTAATATTCCTAAGGGTTTTAAAATCTTATTTTGGTAAAGAAACAATGCATGTGGCTATACAAAAAAGCTGTAATCTAGTTTATAAAATCTAGTGAAAAATAACGCTATGTGAACTAGTAATAGTTGACCTTTTTTTCTGAAATAAGTGTCATCTTTAGGCAGGTTCCCAATATATGACCACAGCTGCATATCAGAAGATGAAGTTTTTATTCACAGATGG
This sequence comes from Promerops cafer, assembly GCA_013398275.1. Classification (NCBI taxonomy): domain Eukaryota; kingdom Metazoa; phylum Chordata; class Aves; order Passeriformes; family Nectariniidae; genus Promerops; species Promerops cafer. The sequence goes on from VZSE01005046.1 coordinate 50,877, forward strand.
AGGCACTGTAATTTTTGCTGAATATGCTAATGGTGGTATGAGCAATTAGAGCTTACACTTTTCAGTAAAATTATTACAGAATTTCTTTCTGGAACTTCAATTAAAATCGTTTGCTGCTCCCATCTGAAAATTCCCAATTTAACAGACAGTTAATACTGACTTCCAATAGCACGAAATGACTTTTGTGAAAACTTTGTATTGAATTTTGTCAGAAACATATGTCTTCTAGGAGGTGATCCCTTTTGGAAAAAGTACTCAACGAAATATAAGGCAAAGTTATTTTCCTAGAATGACTAATTGAAAGAAAAGAATTCTGAGCAAGTCAAAGTACTATATCTGTTAAGCAAGGAGAATTAGAGGGCGTAGTGTCTGAATCACAAGTGAACTCAAGTATTTTCAGAAGAGAAAAGTTCCAATCCTGTGGCTAGCATCATTTGGGGAAGAGGGTCTTGATGACATGTGTTGGTTACTGAAGATTAGCATAAAGACAGTCAGTGTAATCAGCCTTGTTTAACACGCTAAAAAATAATGCAAAGACTAAATAGTGTTGATTGGAGGTCACAGAAACTTGTATCATCCCACAGCCTGTGTGTGCTTTTGATATAAACAGCTTTTAATACAGCTGGTCACAAAATTTCTGTCCCCCTACCATTTGATTTCCATTATAGATAAATTTGCTAATGTATATGCATAAATTACACACGAGAAATTGTCTGGTAAATGATACACCAGAGATTAAACCCACCATAAGAAATATCTTCCTGGCTCCAGACTAACATACAAGGGAACAAGAAAAGACCATTAAGAAAATGCAAAACCTGTTCTCGTGTCCCTGTGGCTGGAGGGGCTGTGGAGGCGGAGGCTGGGCCACGGGGCTGTGCTGGGCGACAGGGCTCTGCTGCGCCAGGGGACTCTGCTGGGCCATGGGGCTGTGCTGCTGGGCCATGGGGCTCTGCTTCTCCGAGCTGGGGGCCGAGGCTGGGCTGTTCAGCTCTGCATCATGGGGAGATGGAGATTAAAGACCTGTCACAGTGCAGCATTTAATAAAGGGCAAAGGTACACAATAATAATTTTTGGTCGCACGCTATGTCTGCAAATTTATGCTTTGTCGCTTCTGCTCTCTCAGGTTATAATTAGATTTTAAGACATTTGAACCTAATGGTCTCCTTTTGATAGCCTGTGGGATCCAAAACCTTGGTGACTTCTACAATTCTGGTTAACACTGTCATTATTTAAAACACAATTGAACAAGGGAAATTGCTTCCGTGTTTCACTTATTCTTTTAAAGCATAGAAGTGCTGATCATAGAATGATAGATAGAATCATAGAGTCATAGAATAGCTTGGGTTGGAATGGCACTTAAAGATTGTCTAGTCTGACCCCCCTGCAATGAACAGGGACATCTTCAACAAGACCAAGCTGCTCAGAGCCCTGTCCAACCAGGCCTGGCCTTGAATTTTGACAGGAATGCCAGGATGGGGCATCTACCACCTCTCTGGGCAACTTGTTCCAGTGTTTCATTACCCTCATCATAAAAAAAAAAATCTCTTTTTTTATATCTGTCTGAATCCACCCCTTTTTATTTCAAAGCTGTAAGACCACTTGTCCTATCACAACAGGCCCTGCTAGAAAGTCTATCCCTATATTTCTTATAAGTCCCCTTTAAGTACTGCAAGGTCAGAATAAGGTCTCCTTGGAGCCCTGTCTTCTCCAGGCTGAACAACACCAATTCTCTCAGCCTCTCCTCATAGGAGAGATGCTCCAGCCCTCTGATCATCTTCATGACCCTCCTTTGGACTGCTTCCAGCNCTTGTTCCAGTGTTTCATTACCCTCATCATAAAAAAAAAAAATCTCTTTTTTTATATCTGTCTGAATCCACCCCTTTTTATTTCAAAGCTGTAAGACCACTTGTCCTATCACAACAGGCCCTGCTAGAAAGTCTATCCCTATATTTCTTATAAGTCCCCTTTAAGTACTGCAAGGTCAGAATAAGGTCTCCTTGGAGCCCTGTCTTCTCCAGGCTGAACAACACCAATTCTCTCAGCCTCTCCTCATAGGAGAGATGCTCCAGCCCTCTGATCATCTTCATGACCCTCCTTTGGACTGCTTCCAGCCGGCCCAGAGGACCCCACAGCTGGATTCAGAACTCCAGGTCACGTCTCATGAGAGCAGAGTAGAAGGGCAGAATCACCCCCCTCAACCTGCCCATCCACTGAACAGACCCCCCATCAAATTCATCTCTCTCCAATTTAGAGAGAAGGATGCTGTGGGGTACCATGTCAAAGGCCTTACAGAGGTCCAGATAGGTGAGATCTATAGCTCCTCCCTTGTCCATTGCTGTCCACTGATGCAGTTACTCTGTTGTAGAAGGCCACTAGGTTAGTCAGGCAGGACTTGCTCTTGGTAAAGCTGTGCTGGCTGTCCTGAATCACCTCCCTGTCCTGCACATGCCTTAGCACAGCTACAGGATATTTGAAATGCTTTCCATTTAGAAAAAAATTTCATTTTGAGAGAGTGAACATTTTACTCCTTTCTCCACTGTTTGGGATGATTGACCTGTCACAAAAACTAAACCACTGGTGTCCTGCTGTCTTTGAGATCATAAAAAGTTTCCTGTCTTCTTTGAGGACTGTGAATGGTAAAACAGTAAACCCAATCTCAATAAATTCTGACTAACCATTTAAAACGATGTTTAATTCACTATATTATGTCAAATGACTAAGGTTTCACATAGGAACAGTGCAGAAAAACAGAATCATTCTTTCCAAACAACACAAAATTCAAAAAGACAGAGAGACTGGCATAGGAAATATGGTTTTGTTGCTTTGTTATAAATAAAAGATGCCAATCTTCATTCAGACTTCCTGCTGGACTTGGGGGGAGACACTTTTGGTACTGAGCTCAATCATATACTTTTCTTCCAACACACTAGCACAGTCCTGCTCACCATTTACCTATTAGGATTCATAAATGAAATGTCCACCCACAGGAGGACAGAGAACTACAGAAGTTCCTGCATTATCAACAGCAAAGGCAAATATTATATTTTTTCTATTCCTGCTTGCAACAGAAGGAGTGAGGCCAGTGTGGAATGGTGCAAAACAAACAAAATAGACACACGTATGGCTGAGCATCCCTAACAGCAATAGCTACACACGATGCAGATCTTGCCTAATTTTACATTTGAATCTAGTTTTAATTTTTATGTGTTTTATCTTTAAACTTTTAACATGTGAGATTTCCCTAAGGGTACATATTGTCTACTTGTCTAATTTATGTTCACAGTTATTATAAAAATTTTGGCTACTTTATTAAAAATATTTTCAATTTAGGATTAATTGTCAAAAAAAGCTTGTATATTTGCACTTAAAACACTCCTCATGCAGGCATAAGCAATACTTCTTAGTGTAATTACTATGTTTAAGGCTTTAATTGCCCATTTTGCATCTGTGAGTCTCTTTTGTATTGCAAGTTTTAGAGAGGAAGATTGGAAATGTTGTCCCTCATTTCTACTTAACTCTCATAACTATGGATGGACAGGTCAAATCATGAGCTGCTTCTAAAACTGCTTTGCATTTATATGGTATTTTTTACCTGAAAGTATATTACAGAGGTATTAGATTTTTTACCAATTCTTATAAGCTGGGAAGCTAATATCAGAAGGCAAATGAGGTCACTCAGGGAAGGCAAATGAGTGTCACACAGTCCCACAGGGACGCTGTGCCTTGGGCACAGATCATTTCTCACCACTAGCACCTGAGAACATCTTGTAGTACCACAACTCAGCTGCACCTCTGCTTTCTTTCTAATTTAATGTATCCTTCTCTAACACTGAATAACATTAATGATGTTATTTAATCTGGATACCAGAAAGGCTTAAACAAACTTCATGGACTGTATGAAGTATCACACCTGTTTTAGATGCTTGCAAAGCTGACCTCGAGTAATTACACGGGTGCTAATTGATGTGAATTCTAAATTTATGTATATTTGTGTTTTTTCCCTTCACTGAATTTATTTAACAAAGTAGATGAGTTCCCTCAGTTGCAATCTCTGACCAGTGTCAGACTATTTCCTATCCCATTGCTGGTTGCAGCAGCATAAGGTGAAGGTCATCCAACAGGACCATGGATCATTAAGTAATTCCATTACTTTCTGTGTGTCATTCCCAGCTCTACTGGTATTTGTTGCTAAGATATAAAGCCATCGTCTCATTAATGTGGTACAATTCATGCAGCAGTGCAGCACATTGTTAAACTAAAAAAAGCCCTGAAATCAACCCCAAACCTCATGGAAACGACATCAAAAGATCTTCACTGATTAGATGTGGAGCAATGACCAGAATAATGAGTTTATCCCCTTATCCTCACCCTAGAAATAAGATAATTCAGGGTTCACTTCTTTCCTGCCTTGTGCATTTACAGTGATGTATGCATCACTATATGATAGTGATGGAAGAAACTGCCAAATCTAACTCTTCCTTCACATCACTTTTTGTTACACGTAGCTGGTAGCTGAACATGCCTGGTGACAGCCATTGCAGTCTCTTGTGAATCACTTTGTCAAACTTTGGCTTGGCTTATAGTAGATATAAGGGAATGAACTCAAAACTTGTCTCTTTTGTAGAGTGCTTTTCCATGTAGAAGACAATTCTTGCAAAAGACCTTAACATCCTCTTTCTCGCTCTCTGTCAGGTTTCTCCAGGTTTGCTTTAAATACCCCTTTCATAACTTGAAGCCTTTCCAAGAACTCAGATCCTGAGCTAGTTCTAAGCTCATAATTCTGGTGTGCCGCATGTTACAGCGGAGGAAGGAGAACAAAAGATGCTCTTTCAAGTGGTGACATAATTTAAGCTAATTGGAGGCTACTTAAAATTTTCTTCCTGTTTTTAAGGGCCATTGACTTACCCTCCTGAGGAATGATGCGAAGAGTTACACTGAGACCTGCATCTTTAATTAGCTTCACAATGTCTGCATGAGGCATGTTAATAATAGACTGGCCATTCACAGCTAAGATCCGGTCTCCAACTTTAAGTTTTGCACAGCGATCCGCAGGACTTCCATCAATTATCCGCCCTATTTTATGGGGTACAGCTAGACAAGAAACAATAGACACAGTTAACATATGCTGAAACAAGGGGTGATGTTCACAAATGAAAGAAAACGAGTTCATTTTAGAAGGATGTTCTATGTGAATGGAAAAACAGCTTGTGTAAAAGCATATAAGAATATAAATTCTTATGCAATGTCACTTGCAGTAACACAGTACTGTGTTTTTTCACTAAAAATACAGAATCCAGATGCATAGATACACATGGCATATACATATGAAGTCCAAAATAAGTTTATAATTCAGCTATTTTGCAAACCTGGCATGAAACAACTTAATAAGCAGATCAGGAAAACAATAAGGCATTAAAACAGGGAAAGGGGGTAAATTTACACAATAAGTAGCAATCCTAAATTGGCTCCCACCTCCTGGTTTAAAGAATTTCTTTATTTGGATGTTGCAATAGAGGCACCAAAAACATTATTTATTTTATATACAAAAAATTATTACTGAAAATGCCCAGGGTACATGAAATTATTCTGCTCCATTCAAATGTGTTTATGGATAAGTAGAAATTATACTGAAGATTTATGGAGATGTGCAGCTCTCTAATTATGTATTAATAATAAATGAATAGAATTGAATTGACAGCTATGATTACATTGACATGGACTACATCAAAACACCTCAGCCCTCTTAAAACATTACAGAACAAAGCTTCTCCTTTTGCTCTTCTCTGTGATAATTCACCTTTCTGTTTACTCCATCCATGCTCTTGTTCTGTCTCTTCCCTCATTTTCCATTGAATTTTCTAATTATTGTTCTTGATTTTTTGACCAGTGTTTCTACTCTATTGTCTTCTGGTTTTTGACTAAATGCATATGCTATAGCTGAGTATTTTCTCTAGGCTCCCCAAAGAGAATGCTGTTTTTCTTTCTCCCAGCTACTCCTAAATATGCTTATCACAATTAAATGACTATATGGTCTATTAATATCCTGATAGTGTTTGAGTATTCCTCCACAGTCCCACACTTCAGTCCTGGAAAACTCAGCACAAAGTAGCTCAGCCTCGCTACCCACCTTTAAACTGGTGTTTAAAACCAGTGAGTTTCTTTTTTCAAAAATAATATAACCTTAACATTTAATTATCTACAGAGAACTTGGAAAAACTAAAGAAGATTGTTCAAACACTTTTTGGGAAATATCTAGGCTATCAATGCTCATATAAACCAAAGATCTAACAGGAGATGTATTCAGAATACATTGCTACAGAACGAATTTCTCAGCACCCTGATAAACATTTACTGAAGGTTTTGGCGACTAACACAGACTGCACATGTGATATAAAGTCACAATAGGCTTACCACAAAGTGACTTTTGTTTGTAGTATGGATGTATGTGTTGTTTTTAGTTAAAAATTAATTTTTAGAACACTGAAAATATAAGTGAGTACTCTGAAGTGCAAGCCATAATCAAACTGCATGCTTCTTTACCACTATGGTTCAGGCAAGAATAGAAATTAAAACATGGCTTTAGTAATACAGACACAACTAATGTACTTCAGAAATGTCTTGTTGCTTAGGAAATAAGCACCTAATTTACATCACAATGTCTAAACATTTCTATGTTTTAAAATATACTAAATATGTACAGCCACACTTTCTACAAAAATTGTGTTTATTTTGCCCTAAATGCAGACATATAACTGCCATGCATACATATCAGAGAGCAAACAAATAAAAGAGTAACTTGACTCTTAAACAGTTTATGTTTACTAAGAGCTTTTTTATAAAAAATCGGTTCTTAAAGCATCACCAAGAATCACTTAAACTAATACTAAAATGTGCCCATTTCTGGCATATGTAATAAAAGATCTGTCTGAAATTGTCATATCTTTACTATATATTAGTGGAGATCTGAAAATGAGACTGTCTTATGTAAAAAAGTAAGAAATTTGGTAGTAAGAAAGAAGGGGAAATATGGTAGAGATGCCACAACTAAAATTTCCACGCTTGCCATTTCTAACCCTAAAGATGTTTTTGCTAGCCTAAATATTTAAGTAGAGACATCATTTCAGTAGTAAGAGGTGTGGGAGGGTGGGGGGTGGGAAGTTCTATTAATTTGCCAGAAAATTTTTCTGTTGGACTTCTTGTACCTGACAAGTGAATAGAGCAGATGTCTGCATGTTTGAGATGCCTGCTGAAATTGAAGCTGGAGGTGGGAGAGCCATGAGAGTCTAGCTCGGATCCAAATACTGAGACAAGGGAAGGGAGGGAGAAAGAGGAGGAACTTGGTGTTCTTTTCTTCTTCCCTTTAAGCCTAATGGTCCTCACCTTCCTGATAAAGGTACCTACTCTAAATGTTTTGGTATCCTTGAACTCCCTTCATTCTGTTGTCTTATGAAAGGGTCAACAGCAGGTGACCATCAGAAAAAAGCTTGAGTCTGTCATGTTACGTTTTCTACCCCACTTTGCTGTTTGAGGATTTAATGCTCCTCTTCTCAGGTGGTATTGGTGCCATATGTTGCCATTTGATCTTGCTGCAAAGTAGAGTGTGGGAAAATTTTGCAGAAGGAATCTGAATCTCTGTTGGATTCAAGGTTACCCTGTTATGCTCTACAGGGTTTTATGGGCAAATCTAGTGACTTACTAGAGGAGCTCATGGCCACTCAGCAGAAACTGGTTTATACACATTTCTAGACAATATGAGGAGATGTTTATCTCCTGGCTCCTTCCCTCCCAGTAATATTATCCTGAGGAGTTTCTGTTCTTTGCTTCTCTTCCCAGTGGAACTCTGCCTGAGAGCCCTCCTAAGCCACAATATCCTGACTGCCATAGTCCCAAATGCTTCCTTGGGAAGGGAGGATTTATTTAGGGCTTTTTTTACAAGGATGAATTCTTCTAAGGGATGCAGATTATCTGATGTGTAGGTTGTGCACAAAAAACCAACCATGTTAAAATATGTTAGAAAACTTTCAACTTTTAGAGAGAGCCTTTGGTGGTGAAATACTTGCTTTGAAGCGATAAGAAGGAGCTACTCTCAGAGGGGATTAATTAGGTAAAAGCTAAGGAACAAAGGTAGAAATGAACAATGAATTTCCATAATGGAGAATTTTTATTGTTCAGAATGGCACATCTAAAACAAGTGTGGAAGAGCTGTAAACAGTCAGTAGGGAGTGGGTTGCCTGAAGTGGCAGACAGGATCTCATGAAAAGAAATGCAAGATGATGCAAGTAAGGAAAAAATAACCCTGCCTAAGATTAAGCAGAGATGAGGCCTAAATTAATTATTATCACTCAAGAGACCTTGAAATGTGTGCCTACTTCTCTAAAAACATAAACTCATTAAAACAGTCAATATGACACTAAGAGTTGGAAAAAGAATAACAAGTGAAACAAACTATTGCTAGTTATTGCTGTGTACCTTAAGTCTGAGTATTGCTGATTGATTCAGTATCCTCATCTCAAAAATCATAGCAATGAACTCACAAAGATTCAGAGAAGGGAAGCATGGAAGTCAGAAGCAGAAAACAGCTTCTGCTCAAAGGAGTTGTCCATGAACTCACTGTCTACACCTTGAGAAAGAGAATTTGGGGCAACCTTCTGGAGGGGCAGAAGAATAAAAGGATTCAAAAAGGGATTAGACCAATTTATGGGGGTGTACCCATTGCTGATTAAATCAGAAAACCTTGTCTGTGAAAGCTGACACAATGCCTGGGAAAGGTCTTGTCTGCTGTAGGTGCTGTCCTCTGTGCTGCCTGTCACAGCAAAGGGACAGCAAGGAGCTGTGTGGCTACTTGGTCTCTCCCAGCATGGCAGGTCTCTTCTTGGAAAGAAACCTCCCATGTCTGGCATTTAATTAGGGTTTTGTTATCATACAATACTTTTTTTTTTTCTTAAATTGCATCTTCGGTGTCTTATTTTTATCTGAGCAGAGCATTTAATGATGTAACCTTTTAAAGGAAGTCCCAGATCACCCGACTAGTGGTAAATGTTTCCTATCACCTTTAAAAATTTTTACTAAACTATTCAAGCCTCTTTTAACAATTTGCCACAAGCTGTTCTCCAAACATATGTATATATTGAAGACGGGCAGCGTGTGCCTAGATGAGACTTTGCAGAGAATCCGATCCATTTGTTTCAAAACACTGAGTTACCTGAGCAGCATTTAATATTAGCAGGCTATACAGAAAGACTTGGATTTGTAGCTCTTTTTTTTTTCAAGAAACCCATTGATCTTGCTAAAAGTAAATGCAGAAAACAAGCTGCTACCTTGCAGAACTATTCATTTCTTGGTTCTCTCAGACTACACAGTGAATGAGACTGCAAGGGAAAAATTACTGTGAACAAGGATGTGGTAGTTTAACATAAAAGCTGCTAGCAGATTTTTTGTGTCTGACAAAAAAAAACCCAAAAGAAATAATTTTACTTAAGCAAAGATCTCCATATGATTTTATAAAAAAATTAAGCAAAAAAAAAAAAAAGAAAAAAAAAAAGGATAAATATTCTGTGCCCCCAGAGGAAGAAAAAAGATTATCTCTACTCCCAGCAATAAAAACAATCTTAAAAATAAATAAAGAAACGTTTGCTTTTAGAATAGTTCCTCTTTAAACTAATACCGCATACATTAACATAGCCCATACACACAACTGTAAAAAAAGCTGTGAAAAAATAAGAAGAGTTCCACAATAGCATATTTCCCCAAGCAGCTGCTGTTTTTCCGAAAAGTTAAAGACACAAAAAAACTATTTTCTTGTAAAAAAGTCTCCATAACATTTACAAGAAAGACTTCTCTTCCCAAATAAACTAATAAAAGACTATTCTAAAAATAGTAAATTGACTAAAAATATTAAGTTTTGTTTATTTACACTGTCGGTAAAAAAAAATTGTAAAAAGAAAAGAATGCTCTAAAAAGTTTGTTTTAATTTTTTCTCTTTTTTTTTCTTTTAGTTACTGTCAATAAACCTTTCTTTATACCCTTTTAAAGTTTTAAGCCTGCTTTGCCTTCCTCCTAATCCCATCTCACAGCAAAAAAAAATTAAGTACATCCTAGTAGATACACTTATAATTAGCCAGCACTAAAACACACCACACTGTTTAGTGCGCTGCCCAAAAAAACTCAATTTAAAAAATTAGCAAACATAAAACCACTACAAAGGATTAATGCATATTTTTAAACTGTTGAAAATATGGGAAATTAGTAAGAATGAATTTATATGTATACAAACCACACAGCCCTTCAAAATAGATATATAGGGTCTTTTTCTCCTGTACTATCAAGTCATGCAAAATGTGATACTCCAGAGTCATATAGTTGGATATCTGCCTTAAGATAAAAGAAATCCTTCCAAGACAGAAGGCATCATCCTAGACCCAAAATAATCTAGTGGAGAGTAGCAATGCTGCAGAAACCTTATCTAACAAAAGATCTTACAATGGAATAAAACTTTTCTGCAGTGTATTTTTCAAATTTTCATGACTTGGGGAAGATTTGGATCCTGAGAGTGCCAAAGCTTCTATGATATTTGAAGTCTCTCCTCCTAAATCTCGCTCAGATATTTATAGCATTACAACACAAACTGACCCAGAGATGGCATGTAGCAGCTGAGACTTTCCCAGAACGTATTTAATTGTGCAATGATCAGCTCTCAGGTCATTAAAGAGAATTTAAATTAAAAAATTAAAAGACAAAATGATTCAGAGGAAATCTTTGCATTTAGAAAGTGGATAAGGTCTGCTTTCAGAAACTTACCGATAACTAAAAATTTACATTTTGCTCTATGTTAATACTTTTATTTGATAAAAATAACCCACTGTTGCTCTCCATGATTCAAATTAATATCCTTACCACACCTGCATGTCACAGAACAGAGAACAAATTTTGTGTCATTATACCTGAGTGTCCATATGCTTGGGTCAGCTGAACACAAAGCCAGAGCAGCTGCTGAATACAGATACTGCTTCTAACACCGTATATCACAGAAACACAGAAGGTTTGGGGTTTGAAGGGACCTCTGGAGATCACAAAGTTCAACCTCCTGCTAAAGCAGGTTCACTCAGAGCAAATTGCACAGGATTGAGTCACATGTGTTTTGAATATTTCCAGAGAAGGAGACTGCAGCACCTTTCAGGGGGCCTGGTCCAGTGCGCAGTCACCCTCAAAGGGAAGATTTTCAGAATGAGCTTTCTGTGTTTCAGTTTGTTCCGAATGCCCATCGTTTGGCTCTACTCTCGACACCCACCCTTAGGATATTTGTGTGCAATGATAAGAGCCCCTGTCAGCCACCTCTTCTCAAGGCAGAACAGGCCCAGCTCTCAGCCTTTCCTCTAAGAGAGATGTTCCTGCTCCCTAATCACCCTCTTAGCGCTTCACTGGGCCCTCGCCAGTCACTTCATGTCTTTCATGACTGAGGAGCCCACCCAGATGTGGCCTCACTAGGGCTGAGTAGACGGACAGGATCACCTCCCTGACCTGCTGGCAATGCTCTTCCTAATGCTCCCCAGGACACCACTATCCTTCTTGGCCACAAGGACACAGTGCCAGCTCCTGGACAGCTTGTTGTCCAGCAGGACCCCCAGGTCCTTCTCCACTGAGCTGCATTCCACAAGTCAGCTCCAGCCTGTGCTGGTGCCTGGGATTATTCCTCCCTTAATGCAGGACCTTGCATTTGCCTGTTGCAACTTCATTAAGTTCCTCTGCTCCCATCTCTCCAGACTGCCCAGCTCTGGCCAGCAGAACTTTCAGGTGTATCAGCCTCTCCTCACAGTTTTGTAACATCAGCTAACTTGCTGAGGGTACACTCTGTCCTTTTACCCAGACCATTGATGAATATATTACACAAGACTGATATATCTATCAGCCTCTTGCTTTTTGAATATGAAAATAATTTCTCCTCATTTGAAAAACCCACAAGCTAAAAAGAGTGGATTCTAAGAAAACATTACCATATATACGGCTTTTCTGATTTACATCAGTAATTCTTTTACATCTGTTCAGTCCTTCTAGACACAACTGTTGAGACTATCTTTTTTAGACAGCAATTTTCCAGTTTTTCCCGTCTATATAGTAGCTAAATGTCAAAAAGTATCAGTCAAGGGGAAAAAAATCAAATCTCTGCTTTATCTATTAAAACCCTCTGGCAGATAAGTTCTTGCAATGCTTTCTAATGTTAACAGATATAGACAGTAAGCCAAGCAAATGAGGCTTCCTGAGCCAGCTGTCCTTTTCAATGTTACACAGTGATCAAATGAATATTTATTATATTGTCAATTCTCTAAACATGCAAGAGTTTTCATTAAACCAGAAGGCTCCAGCATATCAGATTTTAATTGGAAGACTATATTGAATATAATAAACACCTGTAATTTCACTGCTATGGAAAAATCTTAATTTTGGAAAACTTGAGTATGGTGGACTTTCCATCAGGCCTAAAAAAATATTTTCCTGATATTGATAGGAAATTTATGTGACACTTATTTGGAAAATAGAAATCTGTGGCATGCTGCATGCTTGCATGTGAAAATAATCCCTTTTCTTTGTAAGATTACTGAATCTATGAATGGAAGCATCCCATTTTGTGATGACATAGAGCATAATTGCTTGCATAACACAGGCATAAGAAGCTAAGTGGGAAGGAGTGCACATACCTTAGAAAGCTGAAGATCTAACAAAAAATAAGGAATTTATAGACTTTAATTCACGCTTCTAATGAAAGCAAAGTGGGCCCTGTGGAATTATTAGAAAAACCTTGGTTCCCTTGATGGGTTTGTGCTAAGAAAACTCACAGTGTTTGTTCTTTGAAACACATAAGCAGCACCTGTAGGTACAAATGATGTATTCAGAAACATGCTGGAGGACAGAAATCAGCTAGAGAGGGGAGTGATGCAGTTAAGATCCTCCATTATTCATCTCCAAAAAATAACAAATAGATAATTGAATATTTCATGCCTGCAAACTGCAGCAATGTATTTTGATGATATTAAAAACCTCTTCGACCTCTCAAGGTTATTTCACTATGATTAATTGCTTATGTTGATTTGAAAACTAAATCATATAGAAATTTCTTTCAGCTGCAAGTTTTACTATATCTTAAGCATACTTAGAAAGTGTGCTTTTGTAGCTGAAGAGGCAGAACAGCTCAAACCTGAATATCAAAGCTGCTTAGAAATGAGAATCCAGATTCCTTGCCCACAAGTTGCAAATATCTTCCATGGGGGACGCAGACTGTGGGTGGGTTTTCACTGCTATGCTCCAAAAATGTCCTAGGTGGGGTAGACAGATATCCTAATTTCCAAAGCTCTGTCTGTGTCCTTTAGAATTTGAAAATTGGTCACATACAATTATGTCCCTAAGAACCATCTTACCCTGGAAAATCATAGGTGAAATTGCTGCACAAACAACTCAGATCACACAGCTATCACTGATCAATAAACTGGTTTTTATCTCTAAACTGGAAGGAGTTTAAAGAAACTCTGGGCTGAATGGGACTTATTCAGAATGCTCTTTTCTGCAGTCAGCAGAGGCTTATCTTGGATTTATGTTCTTTAGTTAAGACTGCATGTTTTGAGAAATGAAAGAAACTTCTTTCATTAGACTCTGTTTTATCATGTTTTCAAAATCCAGCAGTCACTGGCATATGCAGTGTCGGGGCAAATTAAATCTAAAACTACTCTTTTGCGAAGCAGGAGGAAGATCATAACAAGTATGCACAGTCTTTAATTTTTTGAAAATTGTTTATTGATTAGGCCTGTATTTACACTTTGTTTACACTTTATAACTGTGCTTATTGACAGTACCTGCTACAGTAAAATTCCTGGAAATATTGCCAATTTTCCAATTTCATTGGAAATTGCAAGTTAACAAGGTCTGTTCACAACACATGGTTTCTCTCCATAAAGATTACGATGTAAAGAGATTTACAGGGGATCACAAGTACTTATTCTAGATGAAGCTGCATCCCAAACACAAAAAGTAAAAGTGTCAGGAAGATATGAAGTAGGCAGGGACAGGTTTACTCCATAAAACTCTGGGACAGAAATCACATTCTGGCCACCTCCAGAAGTCTGCAAGTGCTTTTCCATAGGCTGCAGACAGTGAAATTATCTTGATACCCTAAAAATACTTCCCTAAATGTAATGCAAAGTGTAGATTAGTTACTTAAATTTAAGTATTTTAGCTGTAATTTCTAATGTGTGGAGAAGGGATGAGAGCCACATCCCCCTTTAATGTTGGAACAGGATCTGGGGGAAGGCACAGTAGTATATTTTGGTGGCAGTGGAAGTTAATCCTTTCGTTAGAAAGAGGTCAGGAGCCTGGACAGGTGTATTTTCTTTTCTTAATCTCTTAGCACTCTAAGATCCTCTGTGTGCTGCACTAGGCAAAATGACTTGCTTCTGGATATACCACTCAAGCACAGCTCTTTATTTATCCACTTTATCTCCTTTTACTGATACAGTTTTGAAGCATGGCTGACCTTTTCTATGCCCCTGCTTTGCCCTGTAAAATCTCTCCATTCAATCGTTGTCATTCATTTTCCACTCCTGATCTCCCCACATCAGAACCGTAGTTCAGTGCAAGATAATCCCCTGTGCTGGATTAGAGAACATCCCAAGCAATGCTTTGACAAAGGGGAAACAAAATTTCTACCATTATAGACACAGGAAAAAAAGGTGTGCCACAAGAACTGGATGTTTAAGCAAGTACCAGGAAGGAAAAATGACATTCAGATCTAAAGGCTGGCTCCAAAGTACTTAACGTTAATTTACCAGAATGACAGCTATTACAGTGCTGCCCATCACAAAATGTGAAAAAATAGTGTGTTTCCTAATTATGGCCATAGTCTGCCCTCACTCCATGTCTATCAATATTAAAAAAAAAGCATTTAGTATTTTGAAAGTTTCTACATGGCATGAATCAACTGTAACAACAAACCCCTTGTAAACCTTATCGAGAGAAAAGCTGACCAAGACCCTAAACCTCTTGGAAAAGAGTTTGATCTCTAATTCTGGGAGGTCCTGAGCCTTTCATGGCTCATTCACAGGTCAGAACAAGCATGAAGCACTCCTAAGAGGCAGTGTGGGAGCAGTGCAGCCCACATCCCACCAGAGGGTGGAAAAGGGATTTGAGACTCAGCTGGAGCACTGCTACTGTGACTTCATGGGATTGTCTCCCACAGCGCTTCACAGACTGAGCAAACTCTCCCGGCAAACAGAAGGTCAGCTTTTGTGCAACCCCTTCAGCTGCAGGCCAACTGCAAAGCAGCAAACTGATGAACCTGCAGCTCTGTAGCCAGTAGCAACTTGGCTGGAATGACTGCTTCAATTTTAGCAGTGCTTGAAGCACACGCACCTAGTGACACAAAGTGTTTGCCCCTGTACTCAGCAAGAGCTTTTGTAAACTGTTGGACTGTAAAATACAGTTTGTAAGTGTGATTTCAAGAACAAGGAAAATACTTTCAGTGCATAATTAATTGCCTTCCTGAGTAATAGTGGTGATACCTATTCTTCCAAGACCTCAAGTCTTTTGCTTTTGCAAGAAAGTAGAGGAGGGAATAGAGTTATTGAAATAAACATTCTTAAATCAAAGGAACCCTTCTTCAGATTGCCCTGAGGATGCTCCCAGTGAGACAACTTCCTGGGCACTGCTCTTCCTAACAGTGTCTGGCACTACATAGTGCTCCCTTTTTTGACCTATTGTGCATATTTTGATTTTTTTCAGAACTTCTTTTCAATTACAACATTAACATTTAACTGTACATGCATGTCTGCATAACATCATTCTCTTCCACATGGGTGTAACAGGAGATGGCAACAAGTGCACTGCCTCTGAAACAAGGGACACTGGAACCAGAGCACAATGTTTCACCCAATTAACATGTTGCTGCTATGAGAAGGAGTAACTACCAAGGCGTTAGCATGGTGCTGTGCAGGTCCACATTTTGATAGCGATGTATCATGTATTTTGGACATTGCACTTCCTATATCCATTTGATATTCTCCTACTGTTGGTATGCTTGCTACCTTGATTGTGCATTTCAATAAAAGGATTTTGTGTTATTTCAAGCTAGGAGCTACCTCAGGCAAATTTCCCTGTTTTGCCAAAGGGCCCAAAACTTGGATGATGTTATTCTGAATGGATGCCAGTGAGTGCTGAGTAATCAGGGGATAATAATTTCCCTCAATCTACTGGCTATGCCCCTGTTAATAAAGCTCAAATTACTTCACCCAAATAAATATTAAATAAAGAAAATAACCTCTCTTACTCTAGAAAGAGTCACTAATTTTTAGATTGTTTTCATTACTGATGACAGATGATGTAATTTTCAGAATATTTTTTCTACCACAATTTTGTAACAGAATTTATATAGAAAGGGTATTTTCTTCTCTTTTCTGTCACTGTCTACAGCAAATGTTATTTTTTGTTCACTATAAACTTAGGATTTGGTACTTTTTGGGATCACTGAAATTCAATGCAGTTATTATTTGAATAAATTCTCTTGTCACTTCCACAGCAGGCTGTCATTTCCCTTTACTATTGGAGATGTTCAACTGAGTGTCATAATGACTACTTACATAGTTGCCTGTGGAGAAAGAAAAGTACTGAAAGAACATGTTGGAGGGTAGGAAGCAAAGAAGAATCTTGAACCTGGTTCTGTAGTCTTCAAGAGAGTATTCCAGTCACAGAATTTTTGGTTGCTTGAGCATTTTCTCTTTCTCTTCCTCTCCCCTTTCCCTCTCCATCTTCTCCAACCACAAACTCTCTTTCTAAAATAATTTTCTTGAAAAAAATGACTGACTTAACTGATTAGCATGTATGCACCTCAATTTATTATTTTTTTCTTTTCTGATCTTCTGCAAAGATCTTCAAGTTCTTTATCTATTATATTCAGTTATGTGAAAACTCAGAGTCCCAAGAGGCTAATTAGCTATGGTTTTGTTACAATATTAATTCCAGCAAGCATGGAGTTTTAAAATTCAGCTGAGGTAACATGAAAAGCAACTCTTTTAATAACTGCATGATCATGAAATACTGCAAAATGGTTTTCTGAGATAACTTGTTATTGTGAGATAGGGTTTTCTCAGTATTCTCTTAGCTGCTTTTCAGGTATGAATTTAGAAGAGTGATATTTGGCCCTGAAGTTGAAATTGTGATTTTATTTTGTCAGGAATCAGTTTCAGGCAAAAGAACAGCTCCTTCAAAATGTATTTTAATATAGGAAAGCATCATAAGCTGCAACATGCAAAATGATAAATCTTCAGCTTTCCAGGTGTGGCTAGCATTATTTGCTGGGGCATGTGGATGTCTCTCAATACAAAGCCTTTTTTGCTTTCTTCTTTCACAGGGCTCAGCTCTCATTGGGTTCAATGTCATTGGAAAGACCTAAAGGTGCCCCTGTGCCTCCAGCTGCCACTACCCAGGTTTGAGTATTCTGTAGGTCCTATGTCACATCTGTCTGACCTGTCCCTAGATGTACCCAGGACAGCTCAAGTGGCACCAGATGTCTATATTAAAGCAATAAATTGACCCACCAAAAAAATTAGTTTTCTGAACAGAAATTGAGCTATAATTATTAAGGGCAGATCTTGCCACCTGAGTACTACTGAGTACAGAGACATACACCTATCCCCCATACTCAGCTGTAATTTCTATGCTGTCTATACCCCACCCAGTTAAATCAGCCTCTCTGCACCTGCATCTAACAAATCCTCCCAAGTTCCAGTTGCTTCTGCAGTCCCATAATTGGACAGCTGTTGTCATAGGGTTTGCTGTGATCTAATCCAGTTGCATGTAGGAGAATAATTTATTCACATAACC
Source organism: Promerops cafer (assembly GCA_013398275.1). Classification (NCBI taxonomy): domain Eukaryota; kingdom Metazoa; phylum Chordata; class Aves; order Passeriformes; family Nectariniidae; genus Promerops; species Promerops cafer. The sequence goes on from VZSE01005046.1 coordinate 68,739, forward strand.
CTACTTGTTACTTACAGTGTCTCTTTGAGACATAGTGACAGAGAAAATCTACTTGGGTGGGTGGGTGAATCCCTTATTACTCCGATAGTCAAAGAAGTGTGGGAAGCACAGAGCTCGAGAGACAAGAATAACCTTTGGTTTTGTCCAAGACAAAACGGACAAACAGTGCCCCTGTAGAAACATTGAGAGTATCTTCAGCTTAAATCTCTGCAGTGATAAATTATTAGCAGATAGGTTTAAATTAACTATTGTTTTTTTTTTTGGGGGGGGGCAAACTTAGAGAAATACAAACTGAAAAACATGGTTTACTTACTTATTGTGGAGCCAGACTCGGGCCTGTTCAAGGAGCTGATGATAACAAAGCCAAAGCCTTCGTTCTCCTTGCGATGGATGACCACGTCACTGGTTTGCAGGCTGTGGGAGGCGAAGCCCTCGGGGGGTGTAGCATTGCTGCTGGAGGCAGCGTGGTTACTGTTGGCGTAAGTCGTGTAGTCACTTCTTGGAGAGCTGTGGTGCGTAGACACCGAGCCTGGGCTTCTGCCATTCTCTGGGCAGGGTTCTCCTACAACATAAATCACACCAGTGTCACAGTCTGCCTTGCTCAGTGGCTCTGTGACTTACAGTACATTTGCCAGAGCAACATGAATACAGTTGACTGCCTACAGACCGGACTACCCCAAGTATTAAACTAGGAGCTGTAATAGATGCAGAGAGACAGGAATCTACACAATTATGCAGAACATTCAAGGGCAATCAGATAAAGCAAGCATGAACACTGACTGCTATGCTAGCTACAAGAGAGGAAAGGAAAGTAAGAAACTGTCTATCTGGATTGCAAAAACATTACCAAGCGTTATTCCCTTGTCTGCTGGTAGATCTGTCATCAAGAGGAAAATGTGACCGTCTAATCCAATAAAAAATTATTTGTGTTTGGATTACAAGAATTTAAGCAGGGAGCTAACAGAGTAATTAGGATTAGCTGCATAATGTTCTTCTTACAAGTTGATTAGCATGTTCAAAAGATGTTCAAAGAGCAGAGCTGTTATACAATGAAAAAATGATCACAAGTAATTTTTCTGTGGGTATCGTGGCAGAAGCAGTGGTCATTTAAAGGTTTGGAGACGCTCTTGTTTTGCAAGTTCAAAAGGGCAGAAGTGAAAATGGAGTCCATGAGCACTTTAGTATTGCTTTACAGTAACAAGAACAGGAAACAAGTAAAAACTTGTGGGATTACACATTTTTTAGTGTGAGCATTTTGGCAGTTGAAAACAGTAAATCTATACTTCCAGATGGGAAAAAAGAGATTTATATTCTTTGCAGATCTAAGTTGTTTACACAAATCAGCATTTATTGAGTTTTAATACAGAACTTTCAGATAAATGTAAGTATTATGTTTTCTGTTTGGAACAACAAGAGTGGCAGAGTAATTTTACTGAACATGTGAGGAGCTCCCACATATACACATACATCTCAGGTAGAGAGTTTGCAAATTAAGCCTTCAGTGTATGTATATATTAATAAAATAAACAGCATCCAAGGACAAGCTGTTGTTTTCTCAGTCAGGTGTGTCCTTTAGCAGTCCTTCTGCAACTATGAAATAAAGTAATTAGAGAGTATGAAGAGGAAGAAAAACAAACAGTTATTATACTCCTGAAAACCTCTAAGAGTTATTGAACCAAATCTGCAACTAAATGCCATAGTCAGTGACAAGAGATTTCTCATTTTCTGGCTGTCGCAGTTCAGAAAGCTGAATATTGTTTATGTCAGTATGGCTGCAAAAGAAAGGAAATTCTCTTACCCTGTAGAATGACCAAGAGCTGCCTTGGCTATAAAAGAATGCAATTGAATGCCATTAAATATAGGAAAAGAATGATAAAGGAGGAAAAGCTTAAATGGCTATTCGACTGTCAACTGTGCAATAGGTGTTCATCAGAAAAATTACATTTTGCTCCTGCCTGTGAAAAAATGTCATTTTAATCCATGTTGTTCCAAAAATCACATTTTCCTAATCAAATTGTTTTCCAGATCTTGTGAATTATGATTTTCTGTTCCAGATCTGGGTAAGTATATGTACAAAATGGTAATTCCAGGTGAGGGCTTAGATACGTATATCAGCTACAGACAGGTAAGGAAAACCCCAGATCCCTCTGCTGTATACATCCACGCTAGTGAGAAATTCCCATGAAATCAATTGGTCTGATGTATTAGTATAGCATTTTTCAGTCACGCCCAACACCAGTTGTTTTAAATGTTCCCACAAAGCCTATGTTGTAACACACCACATTAAAATCCCGTCCGACCCCTGAAATGCTTAAACATTAATGAGCTACACGCCACATTCCCTGGTGTGGCACTCTCAAGGCCCAAGAATGACTTCAGGTGTTTTACCAGCTTGCTTATTGTCTGCACCGGGAGCCCAGCCTGGCCAGTAGAGCCCTTAATGTTCAACCAGCAGCAGCGAAGGCAGGCATGTGCTCTGTGCCAGCTGTGCCTGCAGCGTGTGCAGCGGCTGACGCGGAGAGGCGAGGACGTGGCATTACCTTGGTTATTGGCCATTTTCCTCGCGCTGGGGGAGCTGCGAGGGGGCGTCGCACCAGGCGCAGGGGCACCTTTCTGGCTGGAGGACTCTGGAGTCAGTAACAGAAGAAAGTCAGTCCCGCAGGAGCACGGCTGGCAGGGGGCTGCGGTGCCGCAGTGGGAGGGGGACTGCGAAGACGAAGGTGAGTGGGAGGGCGGCTTTTTGGCACAGGAGCGAAGGGGAACGGCGCAGGCAGTGACGGTGGATCTAGGGCATGGGTGGGCAGCAGACAGGACAGGCTGGGAATGTGGTTTTGCTCATTTCTGGTACCTCAGAGAAGCGTACTCACCAAAAACGTTTAAAAAGTTCTTAAATAAACTTCTTTCCTCAAGTAAGCAGAGGTTGTAATGGAAGGTCATCAAATTCTCCCATTAAAGCTTTAATAGATGCTGCCACACACATTTTTCAAGGTTCTGATGTTTTTCAGCAATTGAGACTGAGCTAGTCTAAACATCTAATTTACTACAAATACTTCATATTGGTTTAGGTTCATTTTCTGAATATGTCTGGTTGACAGAAGAATCCAGCCCTATTCCTACAAGACACTTGCGCCCTACAGAAGATTTTCAGAAGCTGGCTTTGCAGTTCAGTGGGAAATTCCAGATGACATCAGTGAGACCAGAAATGGGCTTTTGACACATACAGGAGTGAAATGAGTTCCTGCCCTGAACAGTTAACAGTCTTTGAGCCTTTCTCTTATCGACATAGTCAGCTCAAATGGCTTTAACTTAGGTTATGTGAATGTTTAGTCCCAAAAGTGGACAAAAGGAGACAGCACAGACCAAGACAGCACAGAACAAACCCAGAGCACTTATGATCACCACACCAGGGTTGCCAGTATGTTTCCACTTCTGAAGGAAACAACACTCAGTTGTAGTGTTTTTGTCAGAGAAACAAGGGACACATATTTACAATTATTCTTTCCTCAAAAAACCCACAAACATTCACTTCGATTTCCTCTATTTTTTAAAAAACAGCACCGTTTTGTGCTGCCAGCATTGGGATTAGTTTTTCCTTTCACCTTTCCCAGCCTTCACTCACCCGTGGGTAGCACCTTTCTCCTCACAGTAAGATTCACCTGCCCGTTGCGGGCAGCGTTATGCATTAGATCAATCACATATCGGTGGGTTTTGCCGGCCACTGGAATCCCATCTACATACACCAGCTCATCACCAGGATGGAGACGACCATCTCGGTCTGCTGAGCCCATGGCAATTACTGCTCCGATGAGAATCTAGGCAGCAAAGAAACAAAATCCTGTCATATATTACACTGAGCCTCCAATTTAGAGACATGAATATTGCAGTGATTTTCTCTTTCTTCTGAAATTAAGCTAGTGATTTAGCACAGATGAAAAGATCTGTGTGCATCTGAAAGCTGTGCTTGTCCTCTCGTGGGTAGGACTGAAGATGCTTCCTTGCCTTTGGTAAGAAGGTAAGGGGTTTCTTATCTGCATGGGAGAGATATGCCAGAGAATCCTAATCTGAGTTCTGCTTGATATGGTCAAATCAAAATAATATGTCTCTGAGGAGTGTTGAGTTTCTATAGACTACATTATACTGAAGACTTAAAAAGATTAATTCCACGTAAGGACCATTTTTATTTAAAATTAGCAAGTCTGTGTATTTCTTGTCAGAAGTTCTCCACTGCTGTGTGATTTAAGCAGCTGGAGTCATATACCTGAGGTCAGCAGTGGAAGTGAGCCCACTACACAGAGTTCACTTTGGGACTCTTTAGGGGAAAAGAAGTACTATATTAAATGTTATTACTCTTAATGAATGATTGCTCAGGCAGTGCTTGGTTAAAATGGAAAAAAGAGGAAAAAATGTCAGCTTGTTCTGGGCAGATGTCGTTTTCCCAAATCGACATTTAAATGTAGTTTGTATGGGACACATAAATGAGTAAAAAAATCTGTCCAAAACCTTTTAATGACTTTCTCCACCTTCTATACAGATAATTTCACATAATTTCTTAGAAGAAGACGTATATATTTTCCCCATGGAATAGCTGGTAGAACAGTTGAGATTGATTCAAACAAAACCTGCTTTCTTTGAAAGAATATTAAAGCATTCACAGAGCGTGTTCCAAATTTTCTGTTCTCTTTTTCAGTCTGAAAGTGAGCACAAAATGATGGATATGACATGCCATGTGACAATCTACTTTAAATAAAAGAAGATAAAAGCTATGAAGCATTGCTTTTCATGATGAATTGCAAAGGCTAGATTTTGGTAGTCACACAGGTGGGCCTGTGGTTTTTTTGTGGTCTTAGCTACAGAGTTGCAAGTATCTCAGCATAGTGTTTAAATGAAATCTCCTGTGGAGCCTGGAGAATTTTCCCCAGTTTTTCGCCTCCCTTTGGCTTACTTTTGCTTTCAAAACTTAGCAAAGAGAGAACATGATGCGGCTTTTTCCTGCTTTCTGGTGTTCCTGGGATCCTGTTAAGCAGTGCCAGGCTGAGTGGCTAGAGAGGCTGTTTCAGGCTCTCCATTCTGTTTTTCAAATGGTGAAAAAATATACCTTAAAGCTTTGGAAAATACTTTGTGCAAAATTCAACCATGGCTCTGAATGAATTTATGCACCTTTACTGGACAGAAGAAAAGCTCTCCAAGGCTATGTTTAGCTAGATATCCACAAAGTATTCTCAAAACATTTGAGAATTAGGCATCTCACGAGTAAGAATTTCTTCCTAGTTATTTTGAGAAGAGATGGGTGATAACCCTCTGCAGCTTGGGATATTGTAAGGACTGGCTTCCTCCTTTGGTTTTGTTGAGCATTTGCAGTTTTTTCATAATTTTCTGACAAAATATTAAACAATTTGAGCATCTTTAACCTTTGTAAAAACAAAATGCAGATCATAGCATGGTAGGTCATCAGTTATACACAGCAAACTAGAAAAACTCTTTCTAGTTCTGACTAAGTAATTATTCTGATATTTCACATGTCCACTATGTAATGTGATTGTGTTACTCATCTCAGTGTCAGACTCCTAACATAAGCAGCAGAGTCATACTTGAAACACTTCAGCTAGCTGTGTTTGTCAAGATGATGGCTACCATATCTATTATTTTGTATATTTAATAGCAAGAATAACTTAATTTCCCTACTTATTCATTTTCTGTGTCTGAATTTGTTTCTTATTCAGTATCTGCTCTCGTTTCATGGCTGAGAAGTTGCCATAATAGTTATCAATCCTACACGTAAAGCACAAATTGGAAAAATATATATCAGGATTATATTACCTCTGAAATGCAGTTTCATACTGGCATGAGATTGCTTTGAATGCGTGAGGAGAAGGATGATGTAAGCAATAAGGAGTGTGTTGTAGAGAAAAAGAAAAGTTTCTCCTATTGTTTGAGATTAAACAGGACAAATTCTAGGATTAGGATGATTGTGGCAGAGCCTAATCTGAAACTAAAGCCTGTGTCTATTAATTTATACAGATTAATCTGCTTTGATACTGACTTTGTTTGTGATTCTTGGTAATTATCTGAATTTGTATTTTAGTTTCTCTGAATATAACACAATAGCTTCACAGGCACATAGGAAAATTTAAGTATATACACAGAAAGGGTGATTTACCTATTTTTAAGTGTCAGTGATGTCTAAATCCCAGCTAATCATCTGAACTCTGTCTAATCACTGCTAAAATAGGACTTCCCAAGGCATGGGCTTGCTCGATGGAAATCTATATCTTAGAAATGTAGAAAGATACTTAGAATGTATCTTGGCAGTGATAATAAAAAGAATACAAACATATCAGGATATTTTTGAGAAAAATCCCAGCCTGTCTGTGTTGAAAAGGTACAACTCTTAGAGAAATTATGTATTTGATCCTGTGATTCTGAGTTTGAGCTGCACAAATACAGTATGCAAAATACATCTCCCCTTTGGGATAGCAGTTTGCAACTTCAGTAAAGTTCCAATTTATGTGTTTTTGCAACCTTTCAGTAATATTATAATTCACCATAACAGAGTCAGATTATCTCTAAATCCTCAAGTTACTGGGAGATAAGATAAATAGCTGTTGTAGTGCAATATTATAAGATTTGAGAGGTGGACTGGCACAACTCACAGTCTTGATATTTGAAATTTCTCAATAAATTTAAATAGTTCCTTTCAAAAGCATTTTTATGCTTATTACACTTACAAATATGAAAAGTGGAGTAGTACAGCAGCATTTTCTCCTTCTAAGGTGCCAGGTAGCTGATATAGCTAGAAGGAAACTAAGTCCCTCTATAGTGTCAGTATTATCCTTCTAAAATAACTTTATTTGGATTCTGCTTCTTTGAAAAAGTTATTGCCTCATGCTGAAGAATACATATTCCTTTTTAGAAATCAAAACACAAAGACAAAAGCTTCCTTTTGTTCTGTGTTACCTGACTGCACAGCAGGAGAGCTGAAATAAAAATTTCAAAGCGTCTCAGTTCTTGTTTCATAGGAAAGGCAGGGGTTTGGAGAACAGGAAAAATCTGCTTCTCCTTTTCTGGAGGTAAAAGGAATGGGAGTCTGCAGGTGGGCTGTCCATGGGGAGCAGGGAAGCAGTGGAGGAGAGAGAACAGAGTTAAGAAGTCTTGTACTTTGAGTATGAAATAGAGGGACACTAAAAAGAGTACATCTGTTGTGTTTATTGGTGTTAAATTTGAGCAGTGAAAACAAGATGGGCGACCATGAGGGCGCGAGAATTGAAAAGCTCAGCACTGCAACACTTAATTCTAAGAAGGTGTATTTTTGCCTTGCACAATCCTCAGCTTCAAGTTAGGCTCTTCTTAACTGCTGAGGACTTTGAGAAATGTTTGCAAAGACACATGAAGCCCATTGGATTGATAAGTCTTGGGAAAAGTGCTTTTGTATGTGCAAACCATGGAATAGAGATAGCAACCTTGAGGCTAAGGGCAGGCTGAGAGCAATTGCTCAGCAGGACAGTGAAATGTGTTAGAGGGTGGTTCACAGAGGGCAGTGGTTTTGGTCCTGCTCTCCAAAAATAGCAAGGTGCTTATCTCTGCACTTCATATCCAGCTATGGCTCTTTGACTTCAGACAGTAAAGTCAGGTCAGTCCTTTGCTGAAGAGACACTAGAAAGAGATGATCCTCTGTAATACTTCAGTGCATAATGCATGTAGCTGCAGGGCAAAAGGCTTGTTTCAAAATTTCTTTTCTACTGGATTGCTGAGCAGAGACTCAAGTCTCTCACAACTCCAGCATGTATTATGGATATGAACTACCAGAATATCAGATATTCTACATGAGTTTTCTCTTAGTCCTTTAGGTTGAAATCATTCAGTTTTATATAAATAATCATCTTTTACATAAGGTATTTGAGCTGCACTTTTCCCCATGAGATTGTCAGAAGACTCCAACAAGCAGAGCCAGTCGGACGCCTAGTCTGTGACTGCTTAATTATCCATTTGTAATTAAAAAAGCACTAAAGGAGACACCAAGAGAGTCTCTCACAAAATATTGAGCAGCCTTGTAGCCAAGGACAGTTTCCTGGGACATAGGAAATGCCATTAGACATTACTGTCCAGAGCAGGTAGAAGGAGATTTCCAAATCTTCATAGAATCATAAAATGGTTGGAAAGGACATTAAAAATCCTCTAGTTCCAATCTCCCTGCCATGCCATGGGCAGGGACACCTTCCACTACACCATGTTGCTGAAAGCTCCATCCAACCTGGTCTTAAAGGTAGTGCCTTTCTAGTGCCATTTCCTAACAGTCTGAAAAGATAAAATGGAACGTTTCCACTAGCACCTCACAGATTTCCTTTTTGGCTTCACCCAGTAGGTGTGCTTTGAGAACTTATATAGGCTGGGCCATCCAGAAGGGACAGGAAAAATGCTTAGTTGGAGAATGTGTAGATGATGGCTCAGTGGCCTCATTTTACGTGCACTGGGACATGCTCCACAGAAGGAAGTTACATATCAGAGGGGCTTCAGGCACACTGCAAGTGTGGAGGATGAAGCAGTGTTTTCTTGGAGTCCTTCTGAGCAGCTACACTTTATACTTGAAAAACCACTGAAAATGCTTAATCTAAACTAGACCAAATTTCAAACAGCATTTGAAACATCTTTTTTAGAATACTCTGCATTCTTTTCTTTTTATGGGAGACATCTGTAAACTGTTAAGATTTATCAGTACTTTGACAAATGTTGACAACTTCAAAATATAAGATCTTTGTTTCTAAAAGCCATGTGCTGGTTTACCTTAAGGCTTGAATGAAAAATATACTATTCTGTATTAATTTGAATATGGAATATATAAATTATCGACTAGAAAATATAAAAATCTAAGAATTAATTATACATTATCTCAGAAATGTGGTAACACAGGACTCAGACTGTCCTTAAAATTGTGATAGTAAAGCACTATCATCATTGACCAGAGTCAATAGTCCTAGCTGTCAGACTATAGTTAGACCATCAAGTTTTTTCTGAAAGAGTACTAATTCTGCTTGCTCACAAAATTATAGTATTTAGATCAGTAATTTATCAAAATGTGTACACATTAGTGGTGTGTCATGCACATTTGACCCTTATTTTCTGGGCTTCTACACTGTTTCTTTTAAATATTGTGCATATTTATTTTATATTATATTTTATTAGCAAACCATCTGTGTTCATTTTGTTACCTGTTATTTGGTTACAGGGGTGCCTGCCTCCTAATGGTATATAGCTATCATTTTTATGCCTATTGCCTCACATGGTGTTGTCATTTAACCTGGAACATTGACTATCACTCCCTGGTAAGGTCTTCTGTTTCCAGAAATAAACTGCATTGTTGATCGTGTCTTTTAACCACATGCATACATTTTGAATAAAAGTTGCCTGCTCTGAACATGGGTATGGATAATCTTACACAAATGGATTTTTGGAATCTTCTGCTTTAACTTGATTTTGGAAAGTCCAGATTAAGAGATGCTAGGTCACACTCTGCAGTAGTGGGATGAGTGATGCTCTGTTTCCATCTTAATGCTTTCTTATTCTAACTTAATTCTCTGTGACACCTTTTAGATGTGAACAACTTGAGAGTTCTGTCTTTTTCTATGGATGAATAAAAGTCATTTTATTTGTAGCCTTAACATGGTGTTCATTTGGGTTTAGTTGTGTAGTAATATTTTTCTGACCTTTACACAGATTACAGAATGTGGAAGGAAAAGGAAGATCAGGAAGAAATAACTCACAGGCTGCCCAGGCTCATCTCCTCCCAGGATCCTGAAGCCAAACCCAGACTCCATTCTCCGAAGGTGAACATCCAGCTCCTTGTAATCAGGACCTGGTTTAAAGAGAAATCCCATTGAGCAAAGCATTTTGGTTTCATCTTGAGAATTTGCACCAACTTCCCTCCCACCTTGTGTTTATCACATGTGACTAATGGCATCCTGGCTGGAGCTAGTGGAAACAAATGGGCCACAGACAAGGAAGAGAATTGAAAATGTAGGTGTGTCTTGGAGGATGGTTATGTTCAGTAGAATACACTAAACCAAACTAGAATACATTCATAGAAGAACAGTATGGAAAACTCTGTCCAAAATAGAGGTTAAAAATGTGTCTTCTGCCTAAAACTGACTGTATAATGGACTGCTGTTCATCCACCTCTGGTCTTAAATTTGTCTTTTCATTGCAGTTCATTAAATCCTACAAAGAATAAACTGAAATGGGAGAGAGAGATACATCAATCCAATTACAAAATATGAAAATCATTGCAGGCCATTTAAGTTCCAAACACATATATATATATATATATGCCTTTTTATGTAATGTAGCTTTTAAGTATTCCATAAGTATTCCACTTCCAGGTAATACCCTCAATAAGGAGTTTTGATGAAAATTATCATTATAAAACTCTCAGTCTCAGAGTTTAAATTGAAAGCTAACATCTTTAACTTGAACTCCTTAATGCTACTCAATTAAAGTCTCAACAGGTTTATGAATCCATAAGGTTGCGTGTCCATATGCCTGCCTAACCTGTCTTTAGACATATATTATGTCCTGTAATATATCAGTTGAGAAACACACAGTCTTTTAAAAGTCAGCTTCTTATAAGTGTCTTTAGCTTCTCTTGAAAAAACAGTGTTCTGGGATAATAATAATAATTTCAAATATTATAAAGTGAAACCATAAGCATTTAGAGGACTAAGAAGTTGTCTGTTGTGATTACCATTTTGTCTGCATGCTCAGAGATGCTTTAGGCTCATCACCTAGAGCAGTGATTGACAGGAATGGTCTTTCTTATGGATTGCACTCTACAGACTATATACTATACATACTATATACTATACAGACTTTTGTGTCTGTACATTGTGACACAAAAGCTTTTGGTCAGTGTCAGCTTGTTGCTGACCCCAGTAGAAAAAAGGGATGATAAGGTTTATTTCAGCAAACTGCTCATAAGTGTCTCCAGTTGTGCCTTGTTCCCTCAGGATGGGAGGGATTACAGATGGCTGAAATATGGTACTTCAGCAGCTCTCACTTACAGATCTCCCCTCAGAGCCATCAGTGGACACCTTAAAAACTGTGCAATTTGGCACATGCCAGGTGTAGTCTGGGATTAAATCCTGATTTGCTTCAGTCAGGTGTTATTGCAAAGACAGACACAGAAGGACATGCACTGGCTCTTACTATGACTGTGCAATAAAAATCCTCTCTAAACAGCAGCATAGTGCATTATTTCAACAATCTGTATGGGTGAAAGTGAGAAAGAATCCCAAATATTTCAATTGGTAAAATTAAAGTATTACCTTTCCCTACTAACTTGCTTCTCATATATGGAGAAGACAAACCCAAACAGAACTAAACGGGTTATTTTACTGACTTTTTCCATTTATTTGATGTGTCTCAACACTAAGGACCAAATGAATTCTGGGTGTGTACAGTCAGCTTAATCCAAATCATATAAAAGTTGTGAGAGGCAAAGGAATTTCAGATGAAAGCAGTACTTTACCCGGTTTGCTGTGCCTACAAGGATAGGGCTTAGCACAAGGGAGACTGTTTTCTAGATAGACACAGTGTGATCACCATTTGTAACCCAGGTTTAACACTCACAGGCACTGTCTCCTGCAGTTTGTCACAAACCAAGCACTGCCTTTATTGTGCACAAGTGAATGAATATGCCCAGTTGGGAATACAATAAGAAAATATAAGAATGTCAGGCTGTGAAGAATACTTGCTCTGGCAAACTGAGATGAAAACATCCCTCAGATACATTGACAAAGCTGAGCCAAACCACTGTTGGCAACAGACTCTAAAATAAGGGGTATTATTTATTTTTTAAAAGATGCTGTTTTTCTACCCCATTTAGAATGGAATAGATAAACCAGGTTGACCATGAAAAAGTTTAGGCTAAAAAATACTGTATTGGGCATATTTTTCTATGAGCCCTAACACAGTTTGGAATTCTGTGGAGCCCATTGTGTGCCAACAGGTCACTGAAACCTGCTTTTAAAAAACAATGTTCTTTTCTGTCCCACTAAGGAGGCAAAGGATCCCTGGGTCATCAGTCTAGCTTCCTGTCATTGCAAAGCTCTGCAAGAAAACAGCACACAGACCTTACCAGTAAAGACACAGGCAAAGAACACTCTGGCAACTGAGCTTGTTTGTGGCCTTTGTCACCAGGTCTTGTGCCTTGCAGTAATATCATAATATCACAATGTCTCCAGTGACTGACTGGCATACAAGCCTGTGTGCTGTTTCAGCTTTCATGTTGGGTATGATATAACAGCACTGGCTGCACTGATCACCTTTCCATTGCTCTGGAGACAGCTACACCACAGATTCCTGAACTTACATCTCTGAAAGTGGACCTGACTTTTACTCTTGGTTTTTGTGCTTAAGTGATTCATGAAATAAGACAGAAGGCTTATTGCAAGGCTCTCCAATAATATTAATTGTTCAGTCCAGATTCTTCTAGTAGAATTACTTAGCTGCTTTTTAGCCATTTGTCTTTACATTTCATGCTAAGCACTGTCTTTCCCAGGCTAACATGAAAATGTTACAATTATAACTGGCATTTTGTAAAATGTAAACTATAGATTAATTAAGCACATATCACTTGTTTGGTGCAAAAAAAATCAGTTACCAGGTTAGTTAGACCAACCAGCTTTTGCTAAACCCCCTTTGCATAGTTCTCAGTTTAATCTCCATATCGGCAGCTAGTTTTTGATCAAAAAACATGTTCTAAAGCCTTGCTGCTGCTGAGATCCTTTTTCCTTGTTTTTGAAAGACAAGTAAGTTGTTCACTACTTTGTGCTTTTCCACAGGAGCTCATGTTTTGTAGATTTACTAAAAGCCCCTATGATTATGTGGCAGCAGTTTCAATACTCCTGAATATACATTGATTAAGTATTCTTACCCATTTAAATGATTAAATTTCATCTGATATTCCTCTAGTGCTTGCTTCTCCAGGATTCTGGTACTTTTTTATTCCTCACAAAGGATTTTTAGATAGACTAAATTTTGTGTTTTCTTACTGGAGCAGATTTTCAGTTGATCATACAGAGAAAATTACCTGTACTTACTGAAAATGACACTCCTGTGCCTTGCAATATACTACAAACTGTTGGTTAATATAACTTCATTATGGAAAATGTGTCTTTTTGTTTTCTCTTGCTAACCTAGATTAGCACCTTGTGGTTCATGCCAAGTAAGAAGTAATGAATAGGCTTGCAGGCAAGCCAATACTGAATTAACACTGTCTTTTCCAGTTTGCTAATCCTTCCAGTCAGCTTAATGTACCTTAGTGACCTGTCTCCTACTAGTTTTACTGAGAGTTTCACCTTAAACTTCACCTCAGTATTTTTGCTCATGTAATATGGTATCCTCTGCCAGAATGACAATGCTCCCTGTCCTTCCTTGCCTCTCTCCACATTTATATTAGAAAAATAACTTAAACTTTGCCTGCTAGTAACTTCATTCTCTTTTCTTTTTTTTTTAATAGTTATACCACTTTGTTTCTTCTTTTTGTATGAAGGAAAACTTTCTTAACAGTTCATTTGGCCTGGAAGAAAAGAAATCACACCGATTCACTTTGCTAGGCTATAAAACCAGCTGGTTCCCCCATGAATTTGAGAATGGTTCTGGACAAGCTGTGGTCTGATCATTGCTGCACAGTGAGGACAGTAAAGAGCTTTGGGAAATTCTTTCTGGTTCCTGAATGATGGGGGATTTGCTTTAAATGTAATGGTACCAGAACAGATTGTTACTGAACAGTAGGGATCTCACGGGTGAAGATGTGATCACCAGCTCCCAGCTACCTTTCTGCACTGTATTCCTCTGAGTCTCTGGGTGAACAACACACTGAAAAGCATGCATGCAGTTGTTCCTTAAGTGTTGAGAAAATATACACCTGAAAATGCTTAATTAATTTTCTGTGTGAGACACGTTGAACAAGTGTTATGTGATTTTACAGTGGTAAACCTGGTATTCAGGACGATCCTGTAAATGTTGATATCAAATTTTTTATTAGATCTGTTCTATATTGCAATTAAAGGAAAGATGAAGTGCTTTGCTGTAATACTTTTCCAGTCCTTCTGGGTGTATTCAGCTACCTACTGAAAAGAAAAACTAATTTGGACTACTTTGCTGAAGATGGTGAAGACTTTTGTTTTATACAAATAATTATAAATTATGAATTTTGATTGACAAAAAACTACAATAACTTCATCTGAGTTTCAGATGCTCTTGAAAGATGTGAAAAGCTTGAAAACAGTCATGGATCTGCTGCTCTGCAATGTGAGTAGCTTTTTAAAAGCATACATATTCCCTCTTGTTATTTATAGAGAGGAAAGCTGGCAAATAAAAACTTCAATATGAAAATCATCAAAGGAAAAAAAAAAAAGAACTGGTATGCTGACAGAGTTATTCCAGGTATAAACCCTACTGGGTTATGCAAAACCAGTCCAATGTTATATTTAATTTAGGATCTCTGTCCAGCTCGTGTAGGAATAGAAAAACTTTGATAGGATTGTCAAAACAGCCTTTTTTTTTGGTATGGGATGCCTGTTTTAACTGTTCACTTAGAATGATAATACTGGGAAATCAAATACTGCTGTTTTTAAAAAAAGTCCATTGCCATTTTACAAGATCAGTGTTGACTCAAACACCCCAAATATCTCCTGATTTTGAAAGTTTTTGCTTTTACATTTTTACAGCACAAGATATAAGTATGAGAGCAAGGAACTGGTGATAGAATTAAGATAGAATTAAATTCAGATTTAAAAAAGTGATTGCTTAAGCTTAGATTTGGGCAAGAGCTATTGAGATACACTTTTATGCTAAAGAGTGAACACTAATATGAAAGTACACATAAAACACAGTAAAACATAAACAAAAGCTGGCTGAGGAAAAAAAAACACCTTTCCTTGCTCAAAATGCAAATCTATTATAAAAAGATTTGGCATAAGCATTCTACAACCCCACAAAGATCATACACAATAAAATGGTGACTGGGCAGTCGCGACTGTCCATCATCTTGAGAAATGATTAAAAAAAGAAGAATAGCTATAACATAAAATGAAGGACAACTAGTTTACAGAAAACAAAGGCTGAAGAATACTTGCCAGAGGAATCCGCTCGAAAACCAGTCCTGGGCAGCACTTGTTCTGAATAGGAAAATGGGGAATTAAAGGTGAAATACATTTCTCAAGTTATTTAAAGATGCAGCATCAATTTCTCTGCTGTGTTTTGAATTACTAAAATGCATTTTCTTTTTTTCCTTGAAATTTTGTTTTCTCCTCCCCTCCTTCTTTACTTTCCACGTGGTACATGTACATATTCCTGCTAGATTAAGACCTCTCTGGCCATTTCTGTGCAAAGTGAAAAAGATAGTGAGGTGGTAATGTTTCTTTAACACAATGTAGGTTCTGATGAACATAAAATTTATAGTTTGGTTAAAACTGTGAAAAATAGTGACAATATTTGTGCTTATTCAAGTACAGCAATAAAAGAGGAAGTTTAATGGGTTTGGATAACTTGACCTCAGATGACCTGACCCCTGCTTTTATACAACTCAATTGCAAAATATCTTTTATCATCAAGAAGAGAAAGATTTTTCCAGAGGGATGTATGTTGCCAATAAGAAAAACTGATTGTACATGAAGGTAAATGCACATAAATCCCTTTAACTTACTTTTTATGCAGGTAGTGTCAAAGTATTTGTATTTCACTACATGAAGTGCAGCAAAAAACTGCCTTGTTTTCACATCAAACTACTTTGGTTGCATTAGAAGAATCTGGATGAGTCCATAGCTGAACTCAGTCATGTTTCCTTTGCAAATTTTGAAATGTTCTGAACAAGAATTTCTGTTTTATTATTTTCGAAGCACCCAGAGTGAATTGCAAAACATTCCAAACCAGAGGTGATTTCTATTGGTCTACACACAACAGAAGGGCAAATAAGGTATCCCATTTATGTGACTCTAAGCCAGAATATCATACCATGGATATTTCATACTATAAAGGAGGTAAGGTCTTTCACAACAGCATTTGTAGGACAGTGATGCAACCTAGGAGTATATACCATCTTCCTAAAACAGAAAGGTGTGGTGAGAGACATAATACAGCATTTCCTCTGTGGGAAGCTGTGTACCACTTTGGAAGAATTTAGACTAAAGCCACTTGCCTTCTGGTGGACTGCTTCCTAAAGGCAGCTTGGGCTGCAATGGCACCAGCTGAGTCATTCAGAGTTCACTTGAGATAATACTGAACTGGTTGTTGCAGGGCAAAGATATTTTCCACAAATGTCTCCCAAGAATGGAGATGTCTTAAATATTTTTGGTAGGGATATTTAGATAACAGCCTTGACCTATCCAAATCCACGTCCACTGAATGGGGACATCCATTTGGATTCCTGTTGCATTTGTATTTACTGTCTGTGTTGAGTTGTGTCACGTGGGCTATGCTGTTTGACTTTATAGGTGGCTGCATTTCTTTACTTTGATGGTCAAAGGAGACAATTCCTTCACGCACTTCAGATTTTGTACAGTGATTTGGGATTCCTCTGGTGAGACGTGTTATCTAAATGTAAAATATTCCACCAGCATGGCTCCTGAAAACCAAAACCTTTGAAACTGATGCTGCTCCACTGAAAACTTGGAGAAATGATTTTTTTTACTCACAGCCTTTCAAGATTTTAATGGAACTCTTAAAAGAGACAAAATGATTTTAATGTAGAGAAAGCAATTTCATCTTGATAGTCTCAATAAGCTTTTAGGTTTGAAGGTACACAAGCTTTTTCTCTTGGTCACTCAGCTGGAATTGCTCTTCGGAGCTGCTGTAAGATTGGTTCATTCTGTTTCCATTTCTTCTTGCAGTCACTCTAATATCACCCAGAACTGGCCTCAAGCAGCAAAGTGAAAGAATCACCACCATTCTCAAACTGTGACCAATCAGGGAAAAAACTTGCCCTGTTAAGACAGCCAGCCATATATTTTAAGTAAGTTATCAGTGTCCTTTTTTGGGAACTGTTATTTTTGGTCAAGAATAAGTGCCTGTCAATGAGGTGGTTTCCTTCAAAGCTAATCTCATGAAGTCTGATATGGCTTTTGTTACTTTGCCTTGCAGAACTTCATGTAGATTCTCACAGTGCTAATTATCATCTTGTAATCAACCATTAAGCACTTAGCATATGTTTTCACTGTAGTTTAGGAATTCACACACACAAAAATTGGAACTGTGCTATGCTGAATCAAGCCCTAAAGTTTTGAAGTGTCTGATCACCAGAAAGATAAACCTAGGTACAGATTTGTAGTTTTGGTAACCATAGCAAAGCAATGTTCATATTAGGAAGAATCTGCTGTCAGCAGTATGGGTCTCTGTGGTGGTGGGTCCCCCTCCCCATGGTTCGTTCTGAACTCTGATGGTTTTGGTTTCACCCTGGGTTTTCCCCTCCCTAGTTCTGCTGCCAGTTACCCCCTGGACACACCTGTTACTTTATATACACAATGTCAATCTCACCTGGTTCCTACCCCTAGTTGGAGAGAATTCCCTGTTCCTCGGTGTCCCGTTGGTCTAAGTGACCCTTTCCACTCCCCATGCCCTTCCTACAGGGTGCTAGATCGTGGGTCTCCCCTTTCTCCCCTCCCCACTGTGACCTGATTGGTAAAGAACTGTAACTCCCCCCAGGTTTCCATGTAAGAGCAGGCTCAGCTCTCTCTCTCTCCTCGTTCATCCCTTGGCTTGGGACAATAAACCTGAGAAACTGGACAAGAGGGAGCCTTCTCTAAGTTCTTGCCTCGAAACCTCGACACCATAACATCTGCAGCCTTAGAGGAACAGCTCTGAACTGCACTGGATCCCGAGACCGCTGGCAATCTCGGGAACGGCATTTGGCACAGCCGGTATCAGAGCTAGCTGGGATTCTACCGGCACAGTGTCAGGTCTCTGTGCAGCACACATAACTGTGATAATGTCACTGGCACTTTGGAGAACAAAATATATCCTCTAAATAGCTGTTCTCATGCAACAAGAAAACTGTTAGCAAATAGCAGAAAACTTCAAAGAACCTTTAACGTAGAGAAAGGGACTGAATTAGCACTGTCTCCACCTGTCAAATGAAGAGATAAGTGTTTTTTTTTTCAAAACTCACCTAATTCTGTGCTCAAAGATCCTACAGAAAAGCAACTTCCAACAGAGGAGGAAGGACTGCTGGGCCTGGTCTTCAGCTGAGCAGAATACACTTTGGTTGTGCACACCCTGGTGCTTTCTATCTGCTAAGGATAAATTGAGCTGGTAATTTTACCAGAATACTGAGAGACTCTAGTGAGCTTTGTTTTATAGGAATCTGTCAATTATTTTTATGGGAAACTAACCTTATACAAGACAATTTGACACTTTCCATTTATTTATTATTAAATTAATTTTGACATTTTCTAAACTTTTAATAGATTTTTTAAAATGTGTTAGATGTCCTGCCTCCACCTCATAGGAAATGAAGTAGAAGAGTGAAATTTTGGAGAGGTCAGGACAAAGAGACAAGTCTACCCAACCCTGCCACCATGAAGAGGCATTCAAAGTGCTGAAAGTTTTAAAATGATAACATAAGATTTCTCTATTCTCCCCATGATACCTTTTTGGTTGAACCTCTGCAGCTGCATTGCCATGAGTAGTTCTGGTCTTTCATGTGAAATAGGAATGAAGTACTTACAAAACAGACCTTGAAAGTATAATAAAATACTCGTTAAATTCACTGATTTAATTTTTTTAGTTCAGCTAAGCTTTCCTAGAAACAAGAATCAGGAAAGTAAAACTAAGAAATTTTCTGAACTGTATTTGTATATAACTATAATTAAAATAAATCTCCACCATGGTGATGAGTCCCTGTGCTCTGGAGAATGAGGATGCAGCTGTGCATTTTGAGAACTCTTGCCATACATCAAGATTTAGGGGTTGAAAGTAGATCCCTTCCAAACCAAACCATTCTATGGCAATCATTCTATGATTCTTTGCATATCAGACTAATGCAAAGCCAAGATTAATTTTGCTATTAGAAGGTAGAACAGTAAGAATCTTGCATACCTGCCTTCTTGTTTAGTCTAAAATAAATTACTCTCATAGGTTTATTTGATTTTCACTCATTCATTTTAAACTGTAAACTGTAAAATATTTGTGAAAACAGACAAGCAATAAACAAGACCTGGGACATAATCCTGATTTATATGAAATCAGTGGTGATAATAGCAGGATTCTTTGCTGTCAAGATACAGCCATAGGAGTACAATTCACCCACAACGTGACACAAGGGTATTTTTATTTACACCAGTGGAGCCACTGGTATTCTCTGGAGGAAGAATTATGCTGATGAAAGGTAGGGACAATATTTGATAATATTTGTTTCATATATTCTGTTGTTTTCTGGATCAGTCTTTGTTGAATCCTAAATACATGGAACAAAACTAGCACAACATCTATCTTTCAGCATCTCAGTAGTAGCCATGCTTTAGGTAAATAGGAGTTTCACAGGTGAGAAGAATGAGTGTGATTATGCTGCAATGTCCTTTCCAAAGTTGTGCAAGCAGCAGTTTGCCACAGCTCATAGGCAATGCAGCACCCACTTGTCTCATGCACCTGTGGCCAAATCCCCTATGCCTACAAGTCAGTCCTCCTTAATTTTTACTTTGACTCTTAAGTACACGCTGCCATTTTGCAGATCAAAATCTATTTGTATGCCTTTTAGTAAAGTGTAAATTGTTAAAGAGAAAGAAATATTTCATCTTTAACACTGCCATTGGCTGCAAAACTGGCACTCATTAGCAGAGGTCATTAGGGACCTACTTTGCAATCCAGCAATCAACATCATTTTACATCCATGGTACTGTGATGATTATATACTCATAATTCCATTTGAAAGTGCTTTTGGTTTCACTGTCAGTTCATATAAGCAACAAATCCATTTTGTCATGGTGAGTAATTCTTTCTGCAGTGACGAACAATACAAAACCATTTGACATTAGTCTGCTAAATTTCCTCTCCTTTTATTGTATATCATCTCTTATTAAAAAGGGTTATATTCATATAATAATATAAGTTCTTAGACCGTCTCCATGCTGTTGCTTAGGGTAACAATAGATTCAAGGAAAACACCAACATGGACTGTTTGGAAATTGCTTTGAGAAATTCCCTTCCTATACCTCAATTGTTCATACTCTAGGTCAATGAGTAGTTTGATGATAATAGACCTTAATTAGCAATTTCCCAATACTTTTATTTACTAAAAGAAGGCAGGCATGACTTACTCACATAAAGGGCATTAACTGGTGAATAGAAATATTGAAAGATATGCTAAACCAAGTGAAAGTTTGAAACTAGAACATGATTTTCTAGTTTACAGTCCCAAACCCTTTACCCATACAAAATCCCCTTTATACGATACTTCAGAATACTATGTATTTAGTGCTATCATTGTTCTGCATGTATATGTACCTGTACATAGATGCATATACATATATGTTAAAGCACCATAACCAAAATGTAATTTCTTTTTAGACTAAAAATGAGAAAAAATGGGAAAAAATTTTAGGGGCAAATCTTTTTTGTCAGGAAAATACTGTCTGAAAAAAGTGGTAGTATCAATTATGTGAAAAATTTCCTTCAATTTTTAATATTTTCAATCTTTAATTTTTAACCGTAGCTCTTCAGCCAGCAAGCACTGGCAGGAAAATTCTGCTTAGCTGTAGACTATGCCATAAAACCCCTCAGGGGGTAATGCATTCAGTGCTAGACACCTAATATTTTTTTTTCTGTTCCATGAGTATCAAATTTAGGAAACCCTGATTGCCTTAGTATTTTTCTGCAAGACTGGTATTTTTGTAGTTACACATTATGATCAGTATAATGCTGTCTGACAAATCTTTCCTACTTTAGTGCATATCTGTGCTGAAAACCTGGAGTGATGCTCCAGAGAAAGTGCTTGTCTGTGACCCTTACAGAAAGGTGTTTATAAGAATAAATAATAAGAATACACTTAAGAATGCCTAAGAATACACCTTATTATGTGGAGGCTAATTATGCAAATACCTTTGCTATTTACATATTTCACAGGTGTTGGTGAACTTTGCTTTTTGGTTATCTTCCAATTTTTTAAAATCTCTGGCAGTACAAAAAAATACATTGGATAAAACATCTGATAGATTTGAAAGGGACTTGAGAAATTCAAAATACTGTGGTCAGAGGAGAAAATGACATGGGAGATTTTGAAGAAAGTAACCTTTGTCCTTCCAGCTAAAGGTGGAATTGTAATTGTTCAGATTTCACTTTTAATGAGAGCTTATCTGGCTTATCTCATTCTTCCTACTGGCATTTCTGTGTCACATCACCAGCCTTGGCTACCACACTAACTGAAGGACAAATGTAACCCAATCAATGTAAAAAATGTTTTATTTTACCTCTTTCCTTAGAGGAATATAACCTCAAATTTCTGTTATAACTAGAGAAATATTATGGCATTATGATTCCCAACAGCTTTGTGACTCCTGATTGACTAATGTCTGCCTATGGGGGAGTCTGAACAAAGTTTTTTATAAACTGTGAATCTACAATAAACTGTGTTCAATATAAAATATGACAGTATAAGGAGAATTTATAAAAACAAAAATTTAAAATTCAGGTGAATGAGGTCTCCCAATGATAACTCCAGGGCTCCAGTTAAAGCTGTAATAATCTGCTGCATATAAAGCCATAATTTTTTCATTAATAGGAAGTTCCTGATCTGATGTTCCATTTTCTACCTTCTGTACCTAACCTGGTTATCAGGAGAGTCACACTGTTACTTAAAATCTAACAGTTTTTGTAAGGGGAAAGGAGTTAAAGGTTTTGCTTTGAATTAATAGTAGGACAGAAAAAAAAAGAAAAAGTATCCAGTTGGGAAGATTATGTCACAGCAGAAAGGTAGGTAGGTATTCTTCACCATGGAGAAGAAATAAGAAGAAAGTGGGGAAGAGAGTAAAAAAACCCCAAAACCCAAAAGAAAAAAAAGAAAAAAAAAAAACAAACCCAAAACAAACCAGAGAGACACAGTAAAGAAAGCATAAACCAATTTCCATCTTTTGCTTTTTAGCAGTTGTTTTAAATGATGTGGTAGTCCTCCTCAGTGTTTGGAAACCCCTCATGCTCCTTTTTTATCTACTTGGAGCTTTGAGGATAGGTGACAGCAGAGGCTGGTGGCAGCTAAGAGGGAAGAGCTGACAGGTAACAGCTAACTCATGACAAACAATTTTCAAAGGTACTATGACTTCCAAAATAGAGTTGCACTCTGTTTTTGTACTAATGCATCATTTGATTGTCTCTATGAAACTATTTCCCATGCAGAAGTGGTTGTGCTTTGTAATTCATATGTAATCATTCACAAACTGAAATCATCCCATCACACAGGGTCTTGCAGGTTCTTCATGTTCCTTAGGTGGAAAAACATTCCTGTAGAATGAAAATCATACTTTTTCATTGAGACTTCCTGCTTGCAACCCCGTTCTTGCTATCATTAGGTAAGGGTGAGCTAGAGGCAACACACTGGTCTAGTTCTTGCTCTGTTTCGAGTCATGTTGCTTGTGCTCCTCACAGAACTACTCTGTTTTTCATAACTTGCTTCACTCCCTCTCTGATTGGGAAGCAGGAGGCGTTTATGAGGGCCTGGTGAGTGCTGACTGTGGGGAAACCCTATGATGAAAGGCTCTGTAGAAATTCAGAGCTACAGAAGTACAAAAATGGACTGTTTAGTTACAGAGTCTCACAGTGAGAAACAAAAATTTTTGGCTGTCTCTTTCTTTTTGAGTTTTCCAGGTCATGATTGTTCACCTCTCTGCCTTAATTTTAGAAGATGAAGATGAAAAGAAGGTCTTGCCAGGAGAAAAGACAAACTTGTTTTGAGATAAGAAGTACTTAAAAAACCCAAGTAGCTGAACTTTTCCTGTGCACTTTAGGCACTTTCCTGTATGTTCTTCCCAAAGATAACCAACCTGACACTACCATATGGTAGGAAATAGTGTTGTCTTGAAACTCTCCCTCCTATATACTCAGATGACAATTACTTGACTCAGTAATGGATTTCCTTCCAGTTGTTTCCATCTTCAGGAAACAGGACAACTATGTGGTGCTAAGGCTTGACAAATTGAATTTGCTAAGATGTGTGCTTACGGCTTTCATGAAACAAAAATGTCAGGGAGAATAGAGATCTTTGGAGCCAGCTATTTATAAGTAAAGGATATGAATAAATGCAGACAAGATCTGGTTGGGAACTGTAGAATCAAATCTTAGAGAAAATGTTGAGGGGATAGTGGAAAAAGAAGATAAGAAATTTAAGTTTCCAGGATTACCTGGAAATGGGACACTGCTGGAAGTCTAGGACAAGGTTACTGCAGTCTTGCTTTTCTTCCCTCACTTTCTTGTTTTGGGCCTGGCAGCTTCATTATTTTTAATTCTTTGTTTTTCTAGGCAGCCAGCTGAAAACACCTCACATACAGTTTCCAGTTGCCTTTTGGACAGAACTCAAATGCAATTATAGCATTTAAACACAGGCTTAAGCATAACTCCAACCCACGTGTTAGACACTCTTCCTATGGTAAAGCATATACTCCTTAACACAGTAGATCATAAAGTAAAAGATAAAAGTCCATGTTGGTCGAAGAAATGCTCAGAAAACTTAGAGAAAGCACTCATGAATATTGAATGGTGTAATATATCTTGAAATATATGTAATATATATATAATCTATATATAATCACTATATAATCATCTGGGAGGTAAGTGTATCTTTGTAGTCGACATCAGAGCTATATTCCCACAGTTTTATGAAGGACACATATGGATCAAGCCTATATTGGGGATCAGGATGGAAGAAAATGCTATATAAATATATATGTCATATATCCATATGGCATTTATAATATTTTCTTAATTGTCTCACAGAGATATTTATTCCAATGCAGGAAGTCTGCACTCTTGGCCTGATGACTTACTAGAGAAGATGGTTCTGACTGTTAAGTGGAAAGATTTTTGTTAAACTACATCAATTCTCAAAGGTATTGATATGGGAAAGGATTATTTGCAAAGGGTTTTCTGTTTGTTAGAGCTCTATACAAAGCTAAGAGTTTTTTTCAGTAGAGGTGCTGAACTAGACAAAATCTTTTCTAACTATGGAATGGATTCTTTTAATTTATCATATACCAAATTCTATCACTTTGGGGAATAACATTTCAGTTCAAGCAAATGTTTTTATTTATATATTAGTCTAGCCCTTAATGCACAAGAGAAAGTGAAATAGGGGAGGTGTCTGAAAACTATTTCCAATCTTTGCTCAAAACCAGTCCTGCTTCTTTCAAACCTATTTGGCCTACTCCACACAGTATCCTGATCCATACTTCAGTGAGTTTTAAAATTTCAGAAATTATAGTCTCTTTCTGTACATTGTCTTGGGAATACCAGCCAACATGGACTACATGGTGTTTGTAAATGTACTGGAACTTTTAGTTTCTCTGCCTAACAATTTATAATTGAAGATTATATACTTTTTTAAAGGGGTCTAAGTAAGTTCTCAAATTCATATTTAGGGTGAGTAAGATACCTGATATTCCTCAAAAAAGCCAGCAATTTATTTAAGTACATACTTAAATTTGGGATCTTAATTTCAGGAACTTGTTAAATAAATAGAAAACATCAACAACTGTCTCCCTCAAAAAAAAAAAAAAAAAGAAGAAAAAAAAAAGGAAAGAAGTTCTGGATTATGGAAATTGAGTTTTACAATCAATACTGAAATCTATACTGAAAAGTGTTCCACTAAGAGGATCAGTGTGGCAGAAGATGGTGGCACTGGCCACAGTGGCAAAGAACTGAGGAATATGAAATGCAGCTTCGAGACTAGATCAGGGTTTACTTGGAGTTGATGTAAATTTAACTCTGGTGTTCCTCCAGAACAGATAGGTTCTTGTGGGAACTGGGAATACCAAAGCCAAAGAGGAGATGCTGATGCTGTAACTAATGTCTAGGCAAGGCAAATAAGAATGGTATGAACCCAGTGTTGGGAACAATGATGTATTTCCTTCAGACTATCCCTTTGCATGCTAAAGAAATGTGAACATTCCAGGTCTCTGGGCCCAGCTAATATTAATGGGCTGGTCTGAATCAGCTCCAATGTTTTATGTGTAATTTATAGCATATTTTGGTTGATAGGCTCAAGTATTTTACAAAATGAATTGAAAGGTGGCATGTGCAAGAAATGGCAGTTGTGAGGAAGCTTTCTGTAAAAAAGTAAACTATTTTTAAGAATTTATCGTAATAAGTGCGAAAGCTGCAGACAATTTAGAACAATATTTTTAGCTAAAATGTTCTTTACAAAAGGAGTAAATAAGTCTCAGCCCATTTATTCTTTTTGTCAAAAATATGGGATATATTTCCAAAAACATGAGAAATTTAAATCAAGATGAGCATCTCGATGGCTCAGTACTGTTTTGTATAGATATTCAAATAGTACTTTATGCCATGGGTTACTTTCTAACTATCAAAGACAATGTGAAAACTTGTCGAAGACATTTTTATGAAAACAAATACATTTCAAATTTCTTTTAAAAATGTCACTTTGAATTGAAAGTAGGTGAAACTCCTTTTTTTCATTGATAAATTCACGTCTTCCTATTATTGGTTGACTATCAAGAAAAAAAAACCACAGTAAAATGTGATGGGTCATATACTGTGCTTCACCAAGGACTTAACAGTCAAAATGGGGAGATCAAAAATATAAGGAAAAACCACCTGTGAAAGTCAAATATGAGAATCTAGGTAAGATCTAAGAAAATATGTAAGTGTACAATTTTTGAAACATTTACAGTGGCCTCTATTTACTGGAAAGAAATGTAGTTTCTTTCTTTAAATTACAAAAGATAATTACAGGGAATTATGTCAACAGTGACATATTCATAGGCAAAATTTTAAATACTAAATGGCCAGCAGGGTCAAGAGAGCTTTCACTTACGCCTACTTTCATAAATAGCTCTTGATTTCTCATACAGCTCATACGGGTCAGGTTTTCGTGGATCAAAGGCCTCTGTTGAATCAGGAAATGAACTCCTGTGAAGAGTGGGTGGATAGGGAATATTCTGTGGCATAGCTGGAGCAGACACACTTGTTTGAGGGCTGCCTTGATTCTCCCATCGTTCCATCATCTGGAATAAAAAGATACAGAAAATAAAAATGAAGTTTTGCAAAAACTGTGGCTTCCACAATGAAACCAAAGACAGTGATTTCTGTTGAAGACATGTTCTGTAAAATTAGTAAATCTATTTACTGCCTTTTGAAAGGAAAGGTGCGTGTTGTGCTGTTCATAAAATGACTTGGCTAAATTTACTTCTTAATTTGTAGCTCATGGCAAGATGTGACTTTTCTCAGGTTAGATTAGGCCCAGCATTACCTCTGAAGCATGTGGAGTGCCTCTCACAGAATGTGCTGAGCTACTGGAAATTATTTGCTAAAGACGGAATCTGTGGGTTTGTAAAGACACAATTATCAGATTCATCAAAATACATAACAAACATGAAGGTAGTGCTTGAAAAAGAAGGGACAGACTGTGTAGCAAGTGAATGACCTGAACACCATATCTTCTGAGAATATGTAAAAATAACTAGTTGCCCAGGGAGAAGTAGATAACTGTAACTGGAAGCAGAATATACAGCTCCAACTGAAGATTTAAAAAAAACAAAATCAAAACCAAAAGAAAATCAAAGCAAATCAAAACCAAAGAGAAAATTATTGCAGCATGTATTCAAGCATCTAGTGTTCAAAAAACCTCACTAAAGTGGCGTTATACAACCAAGTTTCCAAGCACAGGATAAGGCTTTCAACTCTTCCAGGTCATTTACAGGAAAGAAGCCTACAGCAGCCTATTGTCTATGCATGAAAGACACCTCAGTTCATGCTTTTTTCAAGACTCTCTTTAGCAGTCTTACATGTACATCAAGCTTGAAGATACGATAGGCTGTGCGAAAGTAGGCTTGAGGATCTGCTTTTTTTATTTTTTGAAGAAGTTGGCTACTAATCAAATTGCATTTGCAAATTTCTTTGAAGAGGCTAAATTAAACAAAACCACAAATGTTTATCCCAGGAAATGAGTACTTAGCTATTCCTATAACCCCTCCTGAGGACAAGGGTGGTAAAGCCTCCAGAACAGTGTGTTCTCACATATAACCCAACAATGGTAATTACACAAAAAATGCCTCTTGGAAATAAACTGATCTGTAATTAAATTCCACTGACTTCTATTGCTGTATCAGCGCAGCTTTATCAAAAATGATTACAGGTTTACAGTGAGCTTGCTCTACAAATTCCGTGACTATTTTTTGTCTTTAGTTCCTTGGTTTCAGAAGGCGTTTGGGTCAGCAGGTAGGCTTTACTCTCTGTTCTGATGATTAACTGCATCAGATTTTTTTCACACCAAGTATATGTGGACTACAGATGTTTTAGTGTCCTCCTGGTAAATATGCTGAAAAACTATCCTGCTGCATATTCCAGGTGATCTGACCTTAGGCTCATACTTAAGAACAAACAGATTATAGATATTGGCCATTTTTAATTGTCGAGGACCTCATTCTTTTACAAAGTATTATTATAATTCAAGCCACGTTTCTGTCAGAATTTCAGCAGTAAGTAGGGCTGGTTCATTCAAAACTATAAGTATGTACATTCTGTGCAATACAGTGGCATATGGAAATGCCTGAGTTGCCATTGAAATAGCTTGGGTACAGGAATGTACCTTGGGTACCTTCAGGTACTCCTTACACCAAGATAAATTTATCCTCTGCAAATAATTGCCCTTTGATTAAATTAGCCCGCTGGTAAGTCAGATGAATAGCACAGTACTACTTCTGACAGCCCAAAAGAAATTACCTCCAGTAGCTAGAAACACATATACAGTATATAATTGCATCATGGCAGTGTAAATTCAAAGGTCTCTAGAAACACACCTGTTTATGACCCTTGTGTCTAAATAGGAAGGAAGAACTAAGCTCAATTCAAGCTCCTTATGATAAAGGAAATTACCAGAAAAATATGTTTAGCCTTTACCTTCCCTTAGGAACCTAAAAGAAGAACAGAAGCCAGTGAAACTAAACTATCTGATCATTATGAAGATGAAAGACATGCAGGGCCATGTCTGTCTAGAAGTGAAAGATTCCTAATTTCTTGGAAAGTGCTGGGGAAATAGATCACTTACCTCTTTCAAAATGCGAAACTGGACAAAATTAAAGTACTTAAAGAAAGATTTAAAAAAATAAAGGAAAATATAATTATCTTTGATGAGCAAACTTTACCCTAGAGTAAGGACAGGAAACTGGAGATCAATTGGCAAAACCCTACTGGGTCCCATATGTCTAATTCTTGCTTTCTGGTTAGCTCTAAATCTTCAAGTGTGAAGTTCAACCAGCTAAATAAGCAGATAAACAGAAGGGGAATTATATCTCCCAAACCCATATCAACTAATTAAACAATCACCTAACATTCAGTAATGGAAGTTATCATAATGCTACTTCAGAAAAGAAGGCATGAAAGTGAGTAAGCCCAGTAGCGAGTGCAGGGCATCAAATCCAAACTGGGGCAATGATTTGGTGACATTGCTCATGGTCATTTTACACTAATATTATACATGATATATAATATGTGCATGATATGCATAGGAACCACTGGAAATATCTGTTACCCCAGGTTACTTTTCTTTCCTTTGCTGTTACACAGATACAGGCTGTGCTGAGATGTTGGGGAAGCTTTCTAAACCTCCTGTGCTGGCCTTAATGCTTCAGACTGTCTGCAGACAGTGCTGGAGGCACTTGGTTTCAATCTTATCTTCAGGCACTGGACACGAGAAATTTATGTCTGACTATTTCTCTAGTTGAAAGTGGTGACAGAGGAATTCACAGTACCTTAACTTGGTTAATCATTAGTGAAATCGCTTGCTGAGATTACCCCCAAACAGAGTAGCTGTGAGCAGTCAGCCTGCCTGCAGGTACAGCACACAATGATGTTATATTATTCTGTGAGCACTGGTTTCCTCACACCATTGCATGAAAAACTGCATCAACTCAGGTTGTTTTTCTAGATTCCGATTATTGGCAAGTGCTACTTGAGCATGAACTACCACACTGTTTATATAATGAAATTCTGCAGAAAATCATCAACAATAAATACGCTGATATTTATAGATCTGATGTGTACATGAAAAGGCTAAGTATGGACAGGAGGAGGCCTTCAAATGTGGATCTTTAACAAGTGAGCACCAAGCCATCTATTTACTCACTTTTTATCTGAGATTAAATCTTGAACACCCCAGCCATTCAGGAGTCTTAAACTGGTGAGAGCAAGCCAGCCTTTAATAATCTGATTTATTTTCACAAATGTCCTGCTACATAGATGAACAAAGCAACTTATGCAATACTTATTCCAATATATTGTATACAGACTCTATCCTTTTACAGCAAAACCACCATAACTTGAAGCAGTCTGATGAAGTTGCATCAGCTGATTAATTGTTATTTGTACTTGACAGGGTACAAAAATGATTTTGGCAAAATTTGAGCATGCCATCCTCCAGTATGAGAGTATGTAAAGTTGTTCAGATTTAAGAGGGCTATTAAGTCCTTTCAAAGATATTGCTATTGTTATTCCCATTGCTCTTAGGAGTCTTCAGGATCTAGTTTCTTCTACATACCCTTGATGAAAATTAAGAATTGCTCTCAGGTCTGTAAAATCTCAATAAAAAAGCCAAATAAAAAAAAAAATCCAACAAAAACCACAACCCCCTACAACAATAAAACAAACCAGACAACCAAAAATAGTACCATACGAATTCTTTTTATACTGTGAATGTTGTCACAAATTCAAAAAATTATATAATGTGGTGTCAACCGAATAAATACAGTCATTGCTTACAGTCTTACAGTAGGAAAAGTCTTTACACCTTGAGTTTTACTGTCAAAATCATAGAAACACAGAAAAGTTGATTCAGAGGCACCTCAGTCAGTTATCTAGCCCAGTCTCTTATTTGAAGTTTGACTATTTGGAGCTCTAGATCTCCTAATGCAAGAGAGAACAACAATCTCTT
Organism: Promerops cafer; assembly: GCA_013398275.1. Classification (NCBI taxonomy): domain Eukaryota; kingdom Metazoa; phylum Chordata; class Aves; order Passeriformes; family Nectariniidae; genus Promerops; species Promerops cafer. The sequence goes on from VZSE01005046.1 coordinate 98,875, forward strand.
TGAGGATGTTAAACTCAAGCCACTTATAAACCAGAAAAAGTGTGTATTGTTAATTTCAAAGGATTTGCCAACTAGAAGACTAGATTGGACTCATTTCTGCTGCCTTCTCCTCCAGACCTCTTATTTTTAAGCCACCACATCTCTGGAATCTTGCCACCCATCTTAACATTAGGGTTTTCCTTTTTCCAGACCACTTCTGGCAGACTCCAAGTCAACAGACCTTCAGAGCTTATCAGGGAGGCCACCCCTGGTGCTGTGTCACTTGGAGCTGGGACTTTGCTGAGAAGATTCTCATGAGCTGGGAACAGGATGGACAGATGAAAATCTACAGAAATTTGCTTTTCATGATAGTCATCTTATGAACTCAATGTGTACAATTTTGAAAGGGAACTTACAGGCTTTGGAGTTTTCCATGGAGAAAAGAAACCTGAAATAAACAAAAAATAATGTTAGCAGCTTTTTCTGATCCATAAAGAGTGGAGGCTTAAGTGGTGTCTATGCTCCCATTCTCATTCAGGTCTGCAGATAATATTGATAGATATGAAAATTCTCTACACACAAAGGGTGAAAACACAAAACACGAGGGATAATTTCTAAGAAAAAATAGAATATATATATACATACATATACATATACATATGTATATATGCAAGTGGAGCTATTGAGATCATTGCCATACTTTACAAACAGCATGGGATTAGGTTGAAATTAAAAGAACTAAGCAAAAGGACTTCCAAATGTCTTGGTGGACATTGGATAAGACACCAAATGACCTGATATTGATGTGTCAAATGCAGTCGCACCTTTAGGAAGAAGCATTCAGAACATCCCATCAACAAAACCTAATAATACAAGAGATTTTTTTAGAAGAAAAGCCTGAAGAAAAATAACTCTTTCATCAGTCTAGATAAGGTGGCCAGGTCTCGAGAGGATTGCTTATTTTGATACTGTCTTGGCTTTTGGTCTTAGTTAGCAAGAAGTCATACATGACTACCTCTTTTACACAAGTCATTATCTCCTTTCCTTAGTTATTGACTGATTGAAAACTTGCTTCAGTGACTTTTCTAAATTTCAACTCTTGTAGCTTACAAATGTTTAAAACTTCAGATATGTCTTTTTCATAAAAGGAAATAATTTGAAACGCTCATTGAAAACACTGTTCCTATCTTACGCAGTACAATGTTAAAAACCTTTACAAAGTATTAAATAAAAAAAAGCTTTACAAAGGGTATTAGGTCATTTTTTTTAAAATACCAGCTTTCAACACAGCTTTCATGAAAAAAACTCATTCTCAGTTTAATAGCAGGTAAAAAAAAGTTTGTGGACCTTCCTAGATAAGATTAAAAGCTGATAACAAAGAGTTTATTTGTTATATCAGAAACAGAAATGGTGCTTGAAGTGAGATATCTAATGGGAGGGCTGCTCTTCCATTCAAAAAATGACTTCGTTATTTCTTTTTCTAAAGTGAGTCTAAAAAGAAAATTAAAATTATGAGAGCATTAGCATAGTATCTTTCTACAGATAAATCACAACAGGAATATATTTGCACATATATTCAAGTTTTGTAGAATTCTGTGATAATGAGGTAATCTTTTCTGCCCTGATACCTAAAGAATTTCAACTGAAATATCTTGCAGTATAAAAGCACTTGAGGCATTTGTAGTGAAACACTGGCTATTTAGTAATGCTGATGTGCTTTTTTCAAAAAAAAAGTCTATTGAAAAAGGTAATCCTGGAAAGGCTTATGTTTTCTGACTCTACAGTGCCTGGATAAAAACTGCTTTATTAACAAGTGGACAGATTTCTTTCCATCTGCAAACTTAAGCTGAAATAACAGGCCTCCTTGATAGATCTGGCTTGTACATCAATTTCAGTATTAAAGATTCTGTAGCAGAAACTTATTTAATAACTTACTGGATGGCAGATGGCTGCCTTTTTATTACCCGCTATGCTTCTGTACTGTTAATAAGAGTGAAAACTAAAAACTACTTTTCTGCACTGAGCTAAAGATAAGACTGGAAACTTACTCAAATCACCTTAGTACCCTGATTTGTTGTTCAGAAAATATTGGTAGAAGTAACACTCCTTACCCATTGATACTGGTGCACTTCCCATAACTTACTGTCATCAAAAATTACCCCTGATTAAACTGAAAGGTCTTTTTTCCCCTATTTATTTACTGTCTTCACCTAAAAATAAGTTATGCTGCAGATATCATAAAAAATTTTACTATCAATTAAAATATAAGTGTTGAAAAATCAAATAAACAATGATATATACATCAAGATTTTTTTTAAAAAGCCCCTCAATTAAAAAAAATTCAATTATTCATTTAAACAAAGAGAATATAAACTTATATTTAGCTTGGAGGTTATGGGCACAGACTGCAACATACAAATGACAACATCTACACTCAAAACAAAAAAATAAAAGCAATATTTATTCAAACAGCATGAAATTATGTTAAGAAAGCTAACAGATTTAGGATGCCAGAGAAGTAAAAGATCCAAAGGAAAAAAAAAAAAAAAAAATTGGAGATCCATATGTGTACAAAAGGATGCTATAGAAGCAACAATCTCTAAAGGTAACAAACCTTGGGACTAATAATAAAATCCATTCTTCTGATTGAATTTCATCTGTTACACCTTGACCTCATGTAAGATGAGATAATCTCTCACCTCTGTTAAAGACCAGGTGCTAGGCTAAAGGGGTGAAGGTCTAGTTCCATAAAGCAACTTTACATTACATCTTTTATGTATTTCATGACAATTTTAATATTGTCTCACATAAGATCTACACTCACAGCTGAACTAAACATCCTTTTCCCAACCCAAACAAAACTGACTTTTATAGAATATATGGCATTATCAGTTATTCCATATGAGACTGATCATGGATAATTGTTGTGTACTGAACATCCAGAATTATCACCAGTATTTAAACACATGCAACAAATGCTGCAAATTCAAGAATTCAAGAGAAAATTGCATATGTAGCACACTGCAAGAGTAAAAGAAACTTCACATTAAGAGACATAAAAGCAAAATGCACTTTTTTGGGCATGCTGCACCCCTCCTTCTAATTTTCACTTTTAAATAGTACTCTGCATGAGTACAGGAACAAATCCTCTACATGTAGAAAACTGAGGCTTAAAATCTCACCAGAAGACTATACCTTAATAATGTATATTCAGTGTCCACTCAATCACTCAACAAATCAAAGTGTTGGCTGTCTGCAGCCACATCTACAGCGGGCAATGAGAAGAAGTGGACTTTCATTTAGTTTGACCTCACTTCACATCACATTTTCCCTTTCTGGTGCTCCTTACATGCTGTGTGAGCATTCCCTACCAGGGACAGCAGGATCCCACCTGAATGACAGCTGCCAGCAGACTGGCATCAGGTCATATACATATACTGATTTATCAACAGGGCTGAAATTTTTTCTCCAAAAAATGCAGCTTTCAACATCTTTTGAGTACCAATACAATACTAATACTGCCCAACCTTCTGATTAACTCACATCAAACTAGAAACATATACTGGATAAGCTCTTACAACCTCATTCCACTTCCAGGTTCCTGCCTCTCCCTCCCCAAACTTCCAGCCCCCTGCTGTCCAGCTTGTGACATCTTCATAAAAACTTGAGTACCTGAAAATATTATATACATTTACATATGAACACCTCTCACCTCCATACCCACATAAACGTTTAAAATTTGAAATAATAAAAGTCAACTTAGATCTACCTAAAAATATTTCCTACAGCCTGTTCTTACCATGAGTGTCTTTGGGCTCACCCATGTGCCTGACAGCCACCCCTTCTCATGGTAACCTACACAAGCTGTAGCCCATTTCTTGAAGATTCCTGTATATTTTTTATTAACACCCCTTGTAAAAACAGCCAGTACAGGTCTGCATGAGTTTCAGAAAGAAGAGTGGGGTTACTGGCTTTTGTTAAAGAGCAACTACTACCATTCAGCCAGGTGCTAGCAGGAAAATATTGTAGTTACATAAAAGCATGCAACAACAGAAGTACATAACCTCATATGCTTCTGCAAAATTAGTTTTGAGAATATAATGATTTCTTATTACAGGTTGGCTACTTAAACTGTAATAAGGTACAGCAGCTGGTGGCCAACACACATGAACATTTTAATTGTTTAATTTCAAAAAAATAAGCTGAGATACAGTAACAACCACATGTTTTCTAAAAATCAGAATTACATTTTCTCATAAAGCAGTGTTACAAAAATTCTTTTTGAGATTGCTTTTTTAGTTGTATTTACCACCTTCCAAAATGAGCTTCCCTGGAAATCACAGCTGTGATGGTTTCTATGTTGTAACTTAACTAAAAAAACACTGTGAACTGAAAACAAATTTTGGATTCAAATGTAGCAGGAAAAAAACATTTTTTTTTTTTTTTTTTTTTTTTTCAGATCAAGGCAAATTCCAGCTTCAGTTTACTGTACTTCTCCTTTTTGATGAAGATATCCTGTAACAAAAGACAAATCACATCACACTCATTGTATCTACTCCTTCTTATAGCCAAGTTTAAGTATGCTTTTGTTGTAAAATATTCTTACAGATATCATGTGCCTTACACTTCAGCAAGGATTTACTGTTGAAAAGTTTAGTTTTCTAAAAGCAGCTTATCAGGCAGGACTTGGAGTATTTGCAAGACAGAGTTCTGATTAGTTTCCTTTTCGGGATTTTGTTTCAGTAAAAAAATCATGAATTTGGCAAATTCTGTTTTGTCAGTTGTATAAAACCAGCCCTTGGTTATTAGTTTGCTCCCATGGGAATTATTTTTCATTCATTTTCATCTTCATTATTCTCACTATTTTGCATTGTTTCCTGGAAAAGTTCTTCACACCTCGTAGAATCATAGCTAACTAACATAGCTATTGCTAAGCCACAGGACTTTTAATGATGTTCACCTCTGTGGCAGATGTGTATGGATAATTAAACTGAAGCCTGGGAACAGTCTGATTTCTGCAGTGACAGCGTGTGCTGCAGGGAGGAACTCAACAGCATCAAACAGAAAGCCCTTTAATCTAAAGCAACGTTCAGGGTAAGTCAACATCCCTCCACATCACTCGTTGCACTTTCACTTTTAATGGGTGAAAGCCCACTAGCTTTCACTGGGCTTCTTGGAGTTATTTTTGTGCTTTAATATCCTTGTTGCATATGGCTTTCTGAGCAAAGCTGTCTTAAGCACTGAACAGACCTTTCTCCTTCCTAGATGCTTGGAAGTCACTGAACAGATGGCTGATGGGCACTCCCAGAGCATTAACTGACTCCATGGGCATCTTATCAACATCCATGTGACAACACTTCAAGCAAAAGTTTTCTTTCTAGAAAAGTTACTGGACAAATTTACTGTAACAGTAGATTTTTTTTTCTGTGCTCTTTTCTTTCTCTTACTGGAATCCCCAAGAAGTCTATCAGTTGTCTACATGGGCCTGATTTCCAAAGGTATCAAATACTCATTAACTTCAAATGTGCGCGACAGGTGAGAACACTGAGAGTTCAAACTCAGGTGTTCACCTTTAGCAGGGTTCAGGGAACTGTTTCTTACCATTCACATTACACCTGTTTTCTCCCTCTGTATGTTTATCATTTGTTGAGCTATGTTAGCTGTGGTCAGATTGGGTGCACAGAACTAATGCTACCATTGAGTTGACTCATTAAGATTTAAAATATTCTACAGCTAAAATTCTGAAAATATTTGTGGGAGAGATAATTTTTTTTGTGCGAATATAGAACAAATATATACCATTAATTCAATTACTCTTCAAATATTTTCCCCTTTTAAGGAAAAGAAACATGATCAATGAAAAGTAGTACATTCCATGAATTTGTATACTGTAGTAAACAAAATCTAAAAGGAGACAAATGAAAATAAATGGAAATAATACTTATTAAAGCAGGCAGGTGATAAAAAGTTTCAGTTGATCGTGTCATATTTAAAGTATCAGATGATGTATAAGGAATGGCAATTAGTAGTTCCATTTCTAATAAAATCAATTATTATTACATAACATTTTTTCAAAGGTTCATCTTTTTCAAACAGTTCTAAATATTGAGCTCTTACTCTAGCAACAACAAAAAGTTGATTTACCTTGAAATAACGAGTAGGTGTAAGAAGACTGTGAGCTCTAGCTCTTCAAGCATAGTTAGCTAGTCCTGCTGTCAGCTGTCCTTCAGAGTGGTGGTGCCATGCTCTGGAGGATCCATTTGGTCTTTAGCTGGGAGGGCATCTGATGCAATGGGTCAAAAATCAACACATCCCACATCAGAGCGAGATGAATGACCCACTACCTTTGATCAGGCCACAACATTCCATGTGTTTAGAGCCAGTGCCTTTTCCCTTGCAGCAGGCTACCTACAAGCAGCATGGCAAGTAACTGATACAGCACTGTGTTGCACTGAGATGAAGGCTGGTTACAGCCATCTGTTGAATCAAATGCAGGTTCACATTAATAAAACTGAGAAATAAGTCTGTCTTCTTTATGACTATATACACGTGCTGAGATGTTATTAACCTAGTTTTTCCTGAAAAAAGACTCACAGTGGTACAAACTGATTCTCAGTAGTTGCTTGTGCTGGCATTTTGTTTCATGCTCCACTACTTGATTGCTCCTGATCTCAGCCCAAGTGAAACTGCAACAGAAGTAGAGCTCCAGTTTAAATCATCACTGTTTTTCACTCTTTGGCCTACTACACCTATGAAAAGTGATCCCAAAGAGTAAGTACATTCCTGCCTACAGACAGTCTTTGAAGGTATGGGCAAAAAGCAGGGACTGTTCAAAGGAAGGTCAGCTAGATCTTTACCCCATTGGGGTACCACCCTGTCTGACTTATCTCTACACCAGATGACTTGGGGGCATCATGAGTCCAAGTCTTTATTTCAGCTTTTCAGAGTTTCAGACTTCTTGACACATAGCATAAAGCATGAGACAGAAGTTTATTGGAAATGGTGTACAGGTAGAGGAGTGCCTTAGGAAAATGTACCTGATCTCATCCTATTGGAGTGGCTGAGGCGGGTGGCTCTGGTGCTGACATGATCGGCTGGGAAGTGCTCCAGTGAGGTGCACGGGGGAGTTGTCTGAATTTGGGAAGCTCGGAGGAGGGCCAGCAGAAGCCTGCAGCTCATGCCACAGCAGCTGACAGGACCAGGAGCAACAGGCCAGCAAAGGATAAAAGAAGGCTGTAGGGATCTCTAGGGGCCAGGAGCACCATCAGCAGGGCCCACCCTGGGCACCATGCAGGGCATGGTGTCACACCAAGGGCATGATGTGACAGTCTGATGGCAGCTGGCACAGAAGGGCACACAGGAATGGCACTGAAACCCTGCCAGCTACAGGAAGAAAGAGATGGCCTCTCTCTGCACCCACCACGAGGGACACAGCTGCTCAGGAGGAGCTCCAGTGGGAACATTCTGCCACCCCAGTGCCAGGGTTTGCATTGCCCTTGCTCCAGGACTGCGGGCACAGTGAGGAGCTCCTGTGCTCAGTGACACCTCTGGGAAGAAGTGAGTAGGCTGAGGAATCAGGGGGAGAGTAAGGGTACCAGACTACTGGAATCTCAGAATATTCTGCATTGGAACATCTCAAGTCCAGCTCTAAGTGAATGGCCCATCCAGGGATTGAGTCCATGACCTTGGCGTTATTAGCACTGTGCTCTAACCTTCATTCCCTGTATTCCCAGGGACAGGATTCCCAGATAGGCAAGACACGAGATAGAGAGAATTTGTTATCCTCTCCCCCTGGCTGAACACAGTGACTGAAGGGATTGGTGGCAGAGATGACAAGTGTCTGCCCAGTGCATGTCTCCTCTGGGGCTGCCTCACCTCCCCAGGTGCCTGGGCATAGCAGGTATGAGGCTCTGCAAGTGGAACCAAACGTAACAAGGGTGGTGCTTCATCCAGCATGGGCGTGATACTGTCATCAAGCTGGCCTGCTCCCTGTGCCAAAGCTGCCTTCCAAAACAAAGATGGGTCATTGTCACAGGAAAATCCCTTCTAAAGGGAACAGAAGGCCAATATGCAGCCCAGACGCACTTCCTATCGAAGCCTGTTGCTTCCCTGCAGCCTTGGTTAAAGATATGAAGAAAAAGCTTCCTACCCTGAGGCAGCCCTATTATTCATTTCCCAGGTAAGCAATGATGAAGTTGCAACAAGAGGCTAGAGGGAAATCAAGAGAGACTTCAGGGCCTTGGGATGAATGGTTAAGGGATCAGAAGCACAGGTAGTGTTCTCCTCTATCTTTGCAGTTGTGGAAGATTATGACAGAAGAAACAGGAAGAACCAGCAGATCAATCCTTGGCTCTGAGCCAGCACAAGTGTGGGTTTTGTATTTTTGATCATGGGTTAGTTTAGACAATACCATGACTTCAGGGAACAGATAGGGTACAGTTGTCTCATAGTGGGGAATCTATGCACAGGAGTTAGCAGAACTCATTGAAAGAGATTTAAACCAGATTTGAAAGGGGTAAGGGATAAAACCAGGCTTGCTAGAGGTAACCCTGGGGGCTACATGTCACTGTTTGAGGGACAGTGTTCTAGCAATGTCCTCTGGTCTGCTGTCTCAGTGGAGGTAGGGGATGGATCCATGCAGCAGCAGAGACATGAGGGTTATTGATGTGCTAGAAACCATGGAAGCAGCTGACAGTGGTCACACATGAATTAGGGCTTCTTGCCCCAAAAAGCTGGCAGGATCAATAGCCCAGCTGGACAATGCCTACACCACTGCACACAGCACAGGCAACAATCAGGAAGAACTGGAAGCACAGTTCTTGGTACTGCAGGAAAGCTATGATATAGTTGTCACCACAGAAAGGTGGTGGGATGACTCACATGACTGGACTGCTGCAATGCATGACTATAAACTCTTCAGAAGAGACAGGCAAGGAAGGAGAGGTGGTGGGGCAGCTCTGTATGTTAGGGGCTGTCTCGACTGTCTGGAGCTTAGTCATGTGATGACACAGTTGAATGCTTAAGAATCAGAAAACAGATAACATAGTGGGAATCTTTTGCAGACCACCCAACCAGGATGAAGAGGCACATGAAATATTCTATAAGCAGCTGGGACAAGTCTTACAGTCACTAGCATCCTGAATTGTATCAGCAATAGTGTGACCAGCAGGCCCAGGGCAGTGATCATTCCCCTGTCCTCAGCAATGGTGAGGCCACACCTTGAATAAATTTTGGGCCTCTCAGGACAAGAAAGACATTGAGGTGCTGGAATGGGTCCAGAGAAGGGCTTGCACAGGAGCACAAGTGAAGCATCTGGAGCTCAAGTCTGATGAAGAGCAGCTGAGGGAGCTGGAGGTGTTTAACGTGGAGAAAGGGAGGCTCAGGGGGGACCTTGTTGCTCTACACATTTCAGGTAGGAGGCTGTGGTGAGGTGGGGATTGATTTCCCGAGTAACAAGAGATGTGACAATATGAAAATGGCCTAAAGTTGCACAGGGAAGTTTAGACTGCATATTTGGAAAAATTTCTCCACCTAAAGGATTGCCAAGTAGTGGGACATGCTGCCCAGGGAGTTGGTTGAGTCACTATCCCCTGGAAGTATTTAAAAGATGTGTAAATGTGGTACTTCAGGACATGGTTTAGTGATGGACTTTGCAGTGCTGGGTTAATGGTTAGCCTTGATGATCTTAAGGTATTTTCAATCGAAACCTTTTTATGATTCTAAGTTACTATGTTTATAGAGCAGATACAAAATCTTAAATGACTGTGAGATCAGGTACTATCAATATTCAGCAAATAAGAGCACTTTTTGTGCAGTTCATGAAGTTTCACTGACCTGGCCTGCTTAAGCAACAAATTTTCAACAATATTCAAATCTTTACAAATAATTAGAAAAAGGATAGCTATTCAAAGTCATGAATGCTAGAAGCTGTTCAAGCTGGAACCCTCACCGGTCACCTGAGTCTATCAGAATGTAATCTAAAATACACCAGAGAATCTCAAGTTACCATTAAATTTCACTTTCATGAATAGCAACGAGTCTTTGTTAGCAAGAATACAGCCATCAGAAAAGGTCAGATGCTGGAATAGTAATGAGTTAATTTACATTCTAATGGACATACAGGTATTTATTTTCCTTGGCTGCTACAGCTCTGTGAATTGCTTATCAGTCAAAGATTTAAAATAATTTATGAAACCAGGAAAAAAACCCCAACAAGTACCATGTCCTTCTAATTAATCTGGATGTGAGGCAGAGAATTTTTGCATAATATCTCAAAAAGTGCAGAGGCAAATGCAACAGTTAGTTTCTGATGTGTAAATATACTAGAGGTTGAAAAATAATAAGAATCTCATTTTGCGAAAATGAAAAATACATTTTTGGAACAAGATTTTTATGTGGTCAACAAGAATGAATTATTTTCCAAGGACAAAGATAGACACTAAACACCTATAGAATGTCTCATTTTTACACAAACTGTCTTCTATTTTCAGACACCGATTACCAGAACAGTGTTACTCTGCTACAGATTTATTTCCTTGCCGATAGCAAACTATATTATCTGAAGGACAGTTATGTCTTGGAATAGAGAAAATGCTGTTGCAAAACAGATTTTACTGGGACAACTTGACCTAGAGTAAAAAAAAGTTATCTTATGGAATTGAGGAAGAGCCTTGTCTCTTTTTATGACTGAAATATCTACTAAAAGTTCAAATCCTTAGGTTCATCCTTAGTTTTTGTTTTGGAGATGCAGGTAGTATTGGATGAACTGTTATCTTCCTCTTTGAAGTCTAAGAATATGTATTTTTATTTAAATACTAACCCAATTAGCAAAAATCTGCATGCATAGGTACTCATACGTGATGAGCAAATCATCTCAGATGTTTGCTCACAGGTTGTTTATTCTATCAACATTTTGAAAAGGTCAAGGGTATATTTTTGTACAGACATGAAAAAGAACCTTTTGTTTGGCTGAAGGGAAATTTTCCCTCAGGAATCTCCAGGTTTGCTCATGTGTGTTGTCCAATGACTGCTGCTAAAAGCAGTGTCACTGGTTCTCTTTCCAGACTAGCAATTACACTCCTGACTGTACTGCTCTAATGCTGTGAGAGCTGGTAATGAAAGCCACGCCTTGTCTCGGGCAAAAACACACTGTTGAATGCAACTCCCCTTAGCAGAGCAAACCCAGCAAGGTGGAAAGCCTGGTATGTGTCATACATGCAGAACCAGCAATATCATTTGGAATATAAACTGAGACTTCAGAACCCTGACAGCTTGTGGCTGCTGCTTCTAGAAGGGCCTGCAAGTGCTGCCATACCCATAATGACTTTGTATGCTTGCTAAGAACACGTCTGACAACTCAGCCTGGCTTTAAAGAAAGCTAATTTAAGCCTGAAAAACTTTTCAGGAATACTGCATCATATTTTTGGAGCTCTCTGACAGTCAGAAACTCTGCCTAACTATATCACTCTCTCTGCTCTTTCACGTGTTTAAATTCTGCTCCCATTTAAGCTTTAACACTTTCTAAGCCCAATGAAGAAATCTCACATTGCATTATAGTATGCCACATTGATGAATATCAAGGCATGTTCCACATATTTTCTGTTAAAATGTAGATGGTGCACAAGTTGTTTTAGTGCAGTGTCCTAAAGTCCTCTTCATGAAAATACATTCACAAAATGTTTTCAACAAGTGTGGGGAAAAAGCATCCAACAATAAATCCATTATTTTGCTTTCATGTGTATCCTCCTAGTGTTGCCAACTGTGACATAAGGACCTTTGGTGGGAAGTGAGATGGAATATCCACGGCCATCTCAATAGAATAGGATGCCTATATGTCAGCAGTTAATTAAAGTCCCCATCAGTTATTATAGACACACAAACACATATGCCAGATTTAGATATTGATATTCAGACAAGTAAATTTTCATGTCATAGTCTGTGAATTAGGAACTTAACACAGATGCAGAAACACAGGTCCAGTATCCAGGGTGCCATACCTAATGTTATTCAGAAATCTGTCCTAGGTTGGCAGATATGACACAGAATCTGTGGAAGACTTCAGATCTTCAGTTGTCATCCCTTCTCTGCCATTCCAGTGAAGATTTCTTGGTATGCCAGTGTATCTCAGATGGCCCTGGATGTTGCTAACGAGCTCAGTCTCCCCCCTTCTGATTTCTCTGAGATTTGGGACCACTGGACAAAAGTTCATCATAAAGCAACAAATAAGTGTAATTACAGAGACTTAGGGAACCTCCTGGTTTCTTCTGACTGCTTGTCATTATTAAATTACACAGTAGTAACTTCAGTATTTAGTGTTTAATAAGCATCAAGCTGTCTGCATGGTTCTAAATTTTATTAATTTGCTTTTGAAATCTGTTCTGTGGAAATGGGTAGTGTCAGGAGCTCAGGTGTGTTAACCATAGTTGACTCATTTTCATACCACATGGTGGAATGACAAACACTCAAAGGCAACACAACAAAAAGGTAATCGTGTCACTTGGCCATAGTGGTGAAAGCTGGGATAAGCAATAGCATGATTATTTGATGCTTTGGATCCAGATGTTATTCAAAGGAGTAATTAATTTCCAATTTCCTGCTCCTTCACACCAGCTTGACAGATGAGCTTATTCCTGGCTATAGGGATTCAGGTAGAAGTGAAAGATTGACAAACAGTTGGAGACTGTGAAAGAGAAGACCAACTTCTCTTGGTAGAAAAACTTATCACAAGACCAAGGTTTGCACGGTTAACTCTTAGGTGTGAAAATACAACATTTAGTGTTGAAAAGCAGAATATTTGGCAAGGGATGTTAGTGGAAGGCCCATGTACAAAGGGTAACAAAACTGTGAAAAGAACAGCAAAGTTCTAAATTTGCAGTTCCCTAGTTGAACCTGCAGGTAAGAGGCTTTGCTTTGAGCTACTGAAGGTTTGATATTGTCCACTCTGACACATACCTAGCAGAGATAAATGTCTTTGCTTTCACATTCCCAATCAGGAGGTAATTCTCAGTATACAACTTACTTATCAAGAAGAACTAAACTGAATTAGTAAAAGCTTTGCTGATAGTTTCAGTGATTTAAATTATACTGGTTAAAATGACATGAAGTTCAGATGGCTTAGCATAAGACCACAGAAGCCTGAAGGAAAAAAAGAGAGTAATAATGATTGATGGGCATGATATTATTGCAGTATAGAACACTGAAGAATATAAAGGATGATAAATTGATCAAGATGACCTGCCTTGCAAAAAAAACCATTAAGAAATGTCAATTTTTTATGCATTCCTAAAAGTTTGGAGTTGAGAAATTAACATAAAGAATGGCTGTGTCCTGAAGTCTAATGAGAGAGGAACAGTATTGATATGAATTTTATGATGTTTAGATTATGTGCTGGTCACACGTAGTCCTGTGCAGTACTTTAAAAAGTTAATGAACAGAACACTAAAAAATGATACAGAAAAAGGATCCTGACAAGATAGCTGGGAAGTGATAAGTATTAAATGAATGTATTACAAGGAAAAGGAAGAAAAACTGTGAATAGGTTGTTTTTTTTTCCCTGTGACATTGCTGTGTCTCTCAGAGGAACACAAATTGGTTTCAGACTTGAGTTAGATGACATGTCCAGCATAATGGAAAATAAGTCCCTCAATACTGAGAAAATTGGAGCAGGACACAAACATGACAAGTTAAACAGAGGAGATTATGGTGCTGACAACTGTGAAGCACTTTGTGGACCTTAAAATTTAGCATTTTTAGAAAGACATGCTAGGGTACATTGCATGTGTGTCCCTCCTTATTTAAAATCAGAACTTACTGCATAAGAAAACAAACTTGGATGTAGTCTTTGGACCCATAAACCATCTTCTTCCTCAGTCTACCCTCAAACCTCAGTATCCCCATTTGATCACAAGACAAAAACTGAATTTATGCCTGAAGAACATAGCTGGCTAAAGGAATCTGGAAGAACAGCACAATTAATCTCTGTTGGTCATGATACTTTCTCCTTGGGTTTCCCCAAAGAACAGATAAATAAAACGACACTAAGGGTAGTTCTGTATGCTCTCTAACCAATCACCCTACAGGTTTACTGGTGTATAATCCCAATCTGATAGGACAGGAAATAGCTTGTAGAGGAAATTTCCCCTGGTGTTCTTTTAAAAAAAATTTATATTTTTTAACTCTAATAAGCTAACTTAAAGAGTATAATTCATGTCACAGGGATCAACAAATGGTCTACTTCAGAGGAAAGGGAAGGAGAAGGTTAATTCAAATTAGAGCCTTTTATCAAAGGGAGTTTTCATTGGTTAATGGTAATTCTCTAACACCATTTTTGTGAAAAGCAGCTGCATTTCCAGAATGTATTGAACATTTAATGGGTAAAAAACCATAATAAATCAGACAAAATTTCTATTCAGGTTCTAGACCAAATACCTACTGACCATCTAACATTTAGCAGGATCATACAATATTTAGCAAGCACTAAATATTAGATGTCCCTCATAACATTGAGCCTGAAGTAATTTACCCTGTTATAAGTAGGCCTTTGTTTTTCATACCATCAAAAAGTTTTTGATCTATCAGGCAGCCAACAATTCTAGATTAAGTTGCTCTTCTTCTCAGTGGCTGTTCTCTTTGGTGAATTTTTTTAAGAAGCTTTAGGAGTCATAGCATAGAGGAAACAAATTACAAATCCATTCTAATTAAAAAAAAAAAAGATATATTTCCATCTACTCAGAAGTTAGTAATTCAGAAAAAATTGCTGCAATTTGAAAATAAAATCATTATGCAAGAGAAAACAAAAAAAAATTGTTTTCAGACTCTCCACAGAACAATTTTTTCCCAAAGAATGTTCTGAAATTTGTGTGTTCTGCCAACAAAGATACCTCAAAGAGCTATTATTCTCCTTAATCTGGTAAAGTTTATTAACTGTTGAGGCAAATAGAAAAATAAACCAAACCAGTGTGCAAGTAGCTATCACATATTAATGAATAAAAATGGGTAGCTCTGTAGAAACACAAGTCATGAATTTTTATTCATCCCTCTCCTAGTAGGAACAAGTTAGAAATGCAACTGAATTGCAATTCTACACCAGTAATCTGCCATAGATGCACTTAAATTTAGTGACAAAAGTATATATGTTGTTACACTGCAATTCTTTATCTTTCAGACAACTACTTCAGAATTAATACTCATTCTCTAGCGACTAGGCCTTATTCCCCACTTGCAAAATTTCAGAGGCATTAATTTTTCTTTCCTAAATTTGTTTTTTTTTAAAAATTTGCAACATTATTATCAGTACACAAAAGTATTATTTTCTTATTTATTATATTGCATTCTAAACCACTACTACTTTTTTATTTCCTTGATGTCTGTGTTTTTTTTCCAAATATAAATTTCATAGCTTTAAGTTGCAAAAGAGAAAGTGATGGCAGTATATTTCAATTTGAGTCTCTTTTATTCTGACTTCATAATTATAATAATGCATATTGTTTTTGTCTTTATCACCCCAAATTGTAGAACTGGTGCAGTAAAACTTTCCTTTTCTGTAAAAATCTGAAATCCCTAGAATTTCTGTGTGATTTTTGTTTCTTCATTACTAACTCACAATTAAATAGCCACAGAAATGATTATCAGTTCAGAAGAAAAAGCAACTTCAGTTCTTAGTTCCAGAATTCAAGCCTTTAATCTGCACGGCAAAGGATATACCAAACTGGTGAAGAAATTTCTATTTTGTAGCAATATAGCAGGTTTTGATTTGGTGTTTTCTTCCCACATAAGCTTGATCCCAGGCTGGCCAAAGATTTTATCTAGACCTGCCTACACTCATTCTTATAACAGCTCCAAAGGCTTGGCTATATATATAACCAAATAAAAACCCAATCCACTGAGCTTTATCATAAAAGAACTAAAATACATATGTTTTCAAACAGGGAAGATGTAAAATCATTAACTGGAGAACATAGAAATCAAACTTCGGAACTGCTTGCCCTGCTCACAATGTCCCGACATTAGAGGTCCTTGTTTCCAGTGAAATCAATGACTCCCTGAGTTAAAAAAGCTCTTTATAGTCCCTGCTGGTCCCCAGATTTTCATCCCATTCCATCTGCAGCCTGTGTGTCTGTGCTTTACTCCCCTCAGCAGTTTGCTGGATTAAGCTGTAGATCTCCAGCTTTCTGCCCTGACCCTTCTTCCACTTGCTCAGAACCCACAGGCACTGAAGTGTCTCTCCATCAGGACCTCAGGAAGGAGGGGCCTGTCTTCACTGCAGGAGGACCTGCCTAACTCAGGCACTTTCAGAGGAACGAAGGCAGCCTACACACTTGGAAGAAACCAAAGAGATCTCTCCATCAGACTGCTGTTATCTATTTGACACAGAAGATGGCTGCAGCTGTTTCAGGTAAATATTTACTCATGGTAACCACAAATGTCTTTGAAGCAGTTTTATAGCTAATATTCTGGTACCCAGAGAGCTGTAGGTCAGGGACTGTGCCTCCTATCTGCTGGAAAAAGGATCACACAACAACACAGCTCCTACCAGTACTCCTTATGTGACTCAAAACATCTTTTGTGAATGTCTAATTCTTCACTAGCTGGTTTCTATCCTTTCAGCTCTGTTGTAGACTACTTTTCCCAAGCAAAGTCCTTTTCTTTATTTTTTACAAGCTTTTAATGAACAACTACTTGCAAGATTCCTCACAGGAAATAAATCCTGAAATTACATGCCTAGTTGTCTGTACAGGAAATGAGACCTATTATAGGAGTTAAGTAGTAAGGAAACATCTTTCCATCTTCCTTGTACATGGACAACTGAATCAGACATTACTTTTGCTAATGAAGAACTGCATGGAAAATCCTATAGAAATCCCATATTTCAGGTCTAAAAAAAAAGAAACTTTAGTTAAAGACATCTACAAGATGCTTGGTCTTTGCATAGTATATGGAAGTGTCACATAGTAACTTTGAAGTAAATAGGAAAAAAAAAAGGAAAAATAAGATGGAAGGACAAGTATGAAGAAGCAGGGAAACAATCTGGAACAGGATCTCATTGATTTTCTTAACATTAATAATAAGTGCAATAAAATAGTTTACCAATGGCATCTTACCAAGAAAAATGTAAACAAACCTTTTAGTTTTAAGAAATTTTGCTGAATCTGCCTTTTTTCATTATGATGTTATGCTCAGGTGATGATACATAATGATTCAAAAACACTTTTACAAGTTTGGGTTGCATTCCTTACTCTCTTTCAGGAATTAATTTGCAATGACTGGATAAAAACACTTCCTGTTTGCTGATGCTTAATTTATTAAGCATTCCACATTGCTCTTTATCAGTAATGTCTTATCTATTCAATGACAGGGACCAAACTCCCTGCCAACTGCAAAGTTTATCAGTATTGATTTTATGTTTTCTACAGGACTTTCAAAGAAAGTGCATTTAGTCAGAAGACAAGAATTTTCCTAGAGATAGTTCATTAAAAATAAATTCCCTCACTGATTTCCTACTTATAATTATGTTAAAAGATTGATAAGTGAAGCAATTTTTCAATCCAATGTAAGCCATACTAATTTTACTTGTTTCCATTTTTAGGTAAGGAGTGGAGTTTTTGCATGTAAAGACTTGCAAAAGTCCATTATATAAAAACAATTAAATTTTATAATAAAACTTGAAGTATTAATAAATATATTTATATATATTCAATATGAAATATTTTATGTAGTCTACATTTCTAACTTCACTTTTGTAAAGAAATTCAGACTGTTTTCTATGGTTGCATGAATGGGATTCCAGATTTAGCCTTAGCACATGAGATAGCTTTCAGCTTTTGTGATAATGCAGGGCCTTTTTAATAACTTTGATTATTACCTATGCTTGCCTCTGGTGTGTGGGCAGGACTCATCCCATGCACCCTTGTTCATCTGGCTTGTCAGATGAACTTGCCAGTTAACCTAAGGTTCTCATCCAGACTTCTGTCCAATCTGTGGAGCATAATGGGCAAACCCAGAGAACAAGCTGCCTGGGCAATGACTGAATAAAATGATTTAAGTAATCTTCTTTGGTGCCTGTTTTCCACCACTGGCTGTAGGGGTAAATATTTTGACTCATGTAGACTAGAAATCTAACTATTTCACAGTTAAGCTGGGATTCATCTGACCAAAAGTGAGTAGAAATTTAAATTTGAAATGTTGGTAGGTGAGTTTATACAACAGGGAAGAATAGGTTCTTCTAGAATAATATTGATTTCAGCTACTTTAGATGTTTACAGTAGCTGAACGGCACCATAGAAATGCCTGTTTCCCTCTCCACAAAGGATCCCTGCTTGCTGCCCAGAGCAGATGAGGAAGGATTCTCTGCTGCCTACACAGGATCCCTGATAACAAGTGCTGAGGAGAACATGTCAGGTATAGCATAGGTAATAATGAAAGCATAGGTAATAATCAAAGAATGTGTTGCAAGGCAAGACTGGGAAGACAGGTTGAAGGATGTTGCATGTAAAGGATTTTCAGCTTATTTGCCTTTAGGGACATGTGGAAGAACATGGAATCAATTAATCACTGTGAGATGGATGCTTAAAGAAGACCATCTTGACTGAAGCTGTAAATAGATGGTTCTGTTAGTACAATGCATCCTGATGTGATGCTATTATGACAAAGAACTTGATAAAGTTAAAAGTCGGATATGCAATGAACAAGTTACAAGAGAAACCCCTTGCTTATTCAAGATTAACTTTAGTAGAAATAATCATTCCAGTTGGTGGTCATGCAGTGAATGTTAGCTGCATCAGACTCTCCAAATGTTTCTATTTTAGAGGCAACTGCACAAGCCACTGAGATCTCTCAGAGATGCTACAAAATAAGTAAATAAACACTGCATAATTTTTCAATTACAGTGTGAGAATAATTTGTTGTATATTTAATCTCAAGGAACACATCTGGCAAGCTGAAATCTAAAAGCATGTCACCATTCTTCCTGCTTGCATTGACTTTTAAATAACTCTCATATATAAAGAAATACATATTCAGTATGGTGTAATAAGGAGACAAGATTAAAAAGGTTCTCTTTTTCTCTGAGAAGCACTGTGGAAGAAGTTTAAAATTATCCAGATGATGATTTGATTCAATCAGAGACCCTCTCTTTTAGCACCGTGGGCCTAAATGTGGGAAGTATGGAGAACCATGGAATATTCTGAGTTTTTAGCTTGGAAGGGACAGTTGGAGTTCAGCTAGGCCAATCTCTTGCTCAAAGCAAGGCTGTGTTCAAAGACCAGGCTGACATTCAAGAACGGCAGCTTCTCTGAATAGCCAAAGGAAGGAAAATGGAGCCAGAATGACAAGCAATAAACATGCAGACTGAGGAAGGACTGGGTAAAACATGGAAAAAGCTAGTGAAGAATGGCAGAAACTGGATGGAGCTGACTGTCTTGGACTCTGCCACATTTGTTGGCTCTCACTGGCCACCGATCAAAGCCCTGTGGACTTTTCCCAGAATTCTCTCTGGGTTGCTCTAGGGCCTTCCATCGATGTAATCATCCTGCATTTTGGCAAAACAACTGAATCATCTGCCAGAATCTCTCCATTTTCACTAAGTACTTCCTCATATTTATTCCAGAGAACATGAGATGTTAAATCGTGTGAGGCTTAAGAGTGATGCAAAAGAGAAACTGGGTCTTCTGATACACTATCCCACTAGGATCATATTTACAGCTCCTCAACTGGTCATTCTTTTTTTCCCCTAAAGGAACAGATTAAGGTGTCTTTTGCTGTACTTCAGAGATCTGAGAGTGTTTATATTGCACTAGAGAGGCACTGCTTGGCCCCAGATGCCTAAAACAATCATATTTATTGAGAACAAGTTAAAATTCAGAAGTTATGCAGGGGTTGCAAGAAAAAGATATTGGCTTTATAGTGACAAGTGAATTTTGAGAAACTATTAAAATACAGATAATACTGTGGTACTCCTATAATCAGCAAATTTTTTTATGATGTCAAATAATCCCCGAAGTATTACTTAATAATTTTTTAAAATTCTTTAAGAAAAATGGCATTATTATTAATATTATTACTACTGTTACTATCGTCACCATCATTTATCAAATTACAATACTATTGAATTTTCTACTATTAAAAAACCCTAATTATAGAAATGGAAATTAATTGATAAAATGGATGTAAATATCATTAAAATATTTTCTCATTCAAAGATTTTGCATCTGTGCCTGTATTCGTGCATACACATGAAATACAATTAAAAATGCTTACAATATAGAAAAAATATTCTAAAAATTGCATTGAGTATAATTTGCACCCATCTGAAATATACACTAAAAAGAAGGTGACCCTGGGAATGTGTGTAAAGAAATCTTGCCTCTTTTAGCTTATGGTATTAAAAGGTACCAAAGAAAAAAAAGTCAGTATTTCTCTCATTTACCAAACAGGAACACTGCACAGTATGTTTCTTCTGTGCTGAAATACTGTTCCAACTTATGAAAAATTTGGCTTTGGAAAGCAATTTATTTCCTTTGGAAATCTGTTGGGACATATTTGGGAGTCAACTTTCAGAATTTGTGCCTGGCAGCTTTGGCTTCCATGTCGTTTTTTTTTAAACTGTAAACTGAAGGTGACACAAAAAAGGGGTAGGTATTCTGGTGCTGGTTTTGATTGTGTTTGAATTATGAGTCACCCAAAGGCTTCCTGAGAAGGCAGTGTTGTATTTAATAAATGCTATAATCTTGGTTTATAAAAAAATAAAAAAACTTGTTGAACATGAATCATAGAGGGCAAGCATAGCCATTGTTAAAGCCTTCCCTCCCTTTTTTAAGAATTTAACTGAAAATTGCTCAAAGAATTGTACAGGGATTAATACCTCATTTAGAAGACTAATTCAGTTTCTGCTTTTTTACTGGATATGCAAACCATAGGAGTCAAGAGAGTTTTGTGGCTTAGGAAGAGACTGAAAAGCACACCTTCCCATCTCCCCAGTGCTGTGTCTCAAGTCTGTAGCACAATAGATAATGTAGTCACTTGTTTCATAGTGTATTAGCTTACTTTATTACTATAAAATATTGCACTATTTTACAAATTACCACATCACAACGTCTACACAATGTTCTTTGACAACAGATTTGGAAGCTCAACAACTGCTGTTTAATAGGACATTACATTATACTGAACCAACAAAAACATTGTTCAACACATTTAGACTAAACTTCAGACATGCCTCAGTACACAAGCACAGGTTGTATGGTACTTTTTTAGAGTCCAGCTCTGTAGTTCTCCATCCTTAGGCTGAGATCTCCCAAATCTCCTCTGAAGAAGGTGAGATTCACTCAGAAACTAGACTATGGGTGACTGGGAAAAAACCCCAAGTTTCTTCACACCTCAGTATTGCAGTAGGCTCTCCCACATACCATGCTCGGGAGGTATTTGGCTTCAAAAGATGTCATCTTTCACTGAGATGCACAGTCCAAGATAATACCATTAAGTGTTCCCGTAATACTGCTTGCAAATGCAGAGGAGAAACTTCTCTGGCCTGGCCAGATTCCAGGGTAGACAAGCCAAAAAATCTGTTTTCTCAAACAAACTGTTCTTCAATTTGTGTGAATTCATTAACTAATACCAGTAAGACTGAAACCAGTCTGCAGTACTGCAAGTGGAGCTCTTGGGTTCTAGCAGTGACGTGGGCTGTAGCTATCAGACAATAACTGGACTCCTCAAGAGAGACAAGCAGTTGCCTGTCCTGAAGGCAGAGTTCCTGCAGCTCTGCACAAATCCTGTGCACATTAAGTCTCTTTTAGTCCTAACAACTCTGACTGCTCACTGTGTGTAGCCTCTTGGGTATAAGAATTTAATGGCAGAATAGTCACGGGAGCAGTGGTAGTTACCTCTTTATGGCATGCAATGATGACAATATATGCTTATACACTTGTGTTTCTTTTTGCTAAAAGGTTTTCTGCAGGGACTTATTTCTCCAGTGTGCAAACTAATTCCTCCCAATGTCAGCAAGAGTTAGGCACACGCATGCCTAGGAGAAGTGTCCCCAAGTTTTAATAGAAGCACTGTTCAAATTTCACACAGGCCATATAAGCCTACATTAGAAAACAGTTTCATCAGTGACAAATGTACTTTTGAAACAAAATGCTTTCTAATAGTCATTAAAAACCTTCTGTGTAATACATGTAAAAAGGGTTTATCTAATGCTTTGCAAAATTATCCACAAATGTACCACACAGTGCACAAACATTAATAAGAAAGAAGCAGCAAAACCATAGCACTACCACTTTGAAATGCAATGCAATTAATACTACTTCCAGTAATACAGTGCAACAGCTACTAACTATTATTAATGTCTATTTTTTCAGGAATCCATATTCATTAAGGATGTCTATGGTTTCTTTATCTTTTATTCAGAAATATGGAAGCATTGCACACTGTTTCACTGCTAATCAGAGCTATACAAGAAAAGATATGAAAGTTTCATTAGTGCAAATTTTAGAATAACTGGTCTCCTTCCCTAACTCCTCCTGTTCAAATTTGTCATTCCCTGTGTTACTGAAAGATTAAAATTTCTCTCAGTAAAAAGATTTAGATTGAATCCCTTAATAAACAAGGCTCTATATGTAACTTATTTTTTGTTTCCCTGCTATAATGTGCAATATTTATTGAAATAGATTTTATACCAGATAATTGCAACAAGATGCTTAAAAAGTATTTCAAGTGAATCTAAAGTATAAAACAGTCTCAATGTGTAGGGCAAAAAGGATGTAAATAATTGGAAGGTTACTAGGAGAGTACATATCTCACAGTTAAAAATATGATACTCTGCACGGTGAGACATACCTTGTAAAAATGAGTCAGGAAAGCAGTGCTTCATTTTGTTAATGTACACAGCAGCCTTTTCTTTTTTGCATCTTAACAGTATTTTCTAAAATTCTTTCAGCAATTTTATTTTTGAAATTAACAAAGGAAAGACAACTGTCCTCCTCGCAAGGCTGTTAGGAAACTATTTTGCACAAAATACTGATTTCTATGTAGGGAAGGTAGGAAGGGACAAGTGTCCATGGCTGGGAAAAGGGCAACATGACATCTAACAGAAAAGTCAGTGAAGTGGACAATGTAGCATGACTCACAATATTTTTGATCATTAAATATTTTTGGCTTTACTAACTAAAAATAGCAACAGAAACGAGCACAAAAAAAGGGAAACAACTCAAAAGCCGGTATGAGAAGTATATGTTTACAGAGAAATCATGCTGAGGGAACTGTTGAATTTATGATATCATAAAAAAGGCTAATAATTTTGAGATGGAAAGGAAAAAGGTCAGCTATGAACCTTTGTTTTCCATTGTTTTTAACACAGATGGATCCAGGAACAACAGAGAACTTAGAGAGATGGCAAGGCAAAATGGTGCGGCAAATTGGAAAGAGAAAATTCTAAGAGGATGCTGTCAGCAGCATGTTCAACAAAAGGCATTTATATCTCCAATTTTTAGGTATCAATGTATCACGTGATTCACTTCAACTGGGTCAGTGGTGCACTGTTAGGTTCAAGTGCATGTTCCCTTTATGTGATC
Organism: Promerops cafer; assembly: GCA_013398275.1. Classification (NCBI taxonomy): domain Eukaryota; kingdom Metazoa; phylum Chordata; class Aves; order Passeriformes; family Nectariniidae; genus Promerops; species Promerops cafer. The sequence continues at coordinate 122,418 of VZSE01005046.1, forward strand.
AAATGTCCCTTAAGCTCACAAACAAGAAATATATGTGACATTTAAGAATACAGGAGGGCAAAAAATGCAGATATTGCCAAATATTCCTCTAAACATTAGACTACTTTCAGGAAATAGGAGGAAATGGATCAGGAGAAAATGTATAGTTGAAGTAAGTGTCTGGAGAGGAGAAAGTAGATCAGGAAACAGCAAGAAATATGAGACCTTGTCTGTCCTAAAATCTCCTCTCAGAAACAATGAAAGAAGAAGAACTTCGTGAACGAGTATGAATAGACTACTGTTAATTTAGAGTACCCATTGGATGCAAATAAACCAAGATTGTATGCCTTTAGGAAGTGACTGGAAAGGAAAAATTTGCCAATGACTCATGATGTAAAACAGTAGAGACAGTAGGATGATGGAAAATCTCTGTAAGAAGTCCCAAATCAAAAACCTACATCATAGTTCCAAGAATTTAATTTCTTTAAATCCTCAAGACTGTTGACTAGAAAGTCCTGAACAGGGGATGAACAAGCCATGAGATACAGGGTCTCCAGTTTGCAACAGGTACTCTGTTAATATTTTGAATGAAGAACTACAGAATGAGAATAAAAGCCACAGAGACCTCAGTGGTGGGCTGAGCTCATGGAACAAAGAGATCAGAATTTCCTGGGCCAGACTAGTGCTAGCAGTGTGATAGTGCTGCCTCAGCTTTAACTTGTGCAACTTTCCCACAGGACAACAACCTGGAGATAAAGAAGCATGAGCTTTCCTGACCAGAGGAATTGAAACACATAGCAATCCTGGGGAAAAAAAAAAAAGCTCACCTCTATGGGAGAAGGGTAAAACTGGCAAATTTGAAATAAGTCCATGGAAAGGGTACTGAGGATGGAGGGTTCCTTCCACCGAAGTTCACTCATTTTGAGGGGTTAGGGTTTTTAATTTGAATATTCAGAGATTTTTTAGGTGAAATTTCTGCCTGTTTTTGAAATTGCTGATGCTGTGTGTGATGTACTGGTATCTGTTAGTGGTTTTAATCTTCTACTAAGATTTATACAATATCTGAGAAAGATAATTTGCCTTTCTGTTATTCACACAATTTGCAAGTACGTAGTTAAATTCTTCTTCCTCAGCTTGACTGTGCATTGCATGTTTCCCATGCTGTGTCACGGTGACACTGGCTGCTGACAGTCCAGTCCCACACCAGGACTGGGCTAACAATTAAACAGTGTTGACAGTGTGTCATTTCTCTGGCTCAATTTCGTACCAACATTCTCACTTTCTCAGAGCCAGTTTGGATTCTACCATTTCTCTGATTCCATGATTATAAAATAGCCATCTGATGTAGGAATTTTGTCAGCCTCCCACTTTTTGCATTTAATGTTTCACTCTCAACACCTGTTATGAGTTGCCATAACTTCGTGAATCAGTCCTGGGTTGTCTGCAGGTTTCCTTAACAACAGTATTTCAGACATAGTCGTGATGGATCTAGATTTAAATCTATCAGTTCTTTTTAAGACAGGAACACTTCTGGAGCTGGGCTGCTGTCTATAGGTCCATATATTTCAAAGGTACTTTCCAAAAGAGGTGGCATATGGCAAATACTTGGATAGTTCCATTAGTAGAACATGCCAAACCTAGTTTTTGAAGTCCTCATTACTGAATATTTTGCTCTACATAAATTTGCTACATACCACTTTAACCACTAAGTGCTGTTTTTCAGCAAGAGTGGACTAATTCAGAATTTATGCTCTATCTACATTCAGAAAGGCTGATTTTTGAGAGCTCTTCCACACTATTTCAGCAGTCTGTACTCAATGAAATCTACTGCAGAAGCTGAGGATAAAGTGTAAAGCCTGAAGCAAAGCTGGAAATTAGTAAATCTCTTTGGGTGTTATTTTCTTTCTTTTATATTAATTTTTTCCTTTTTTTGGTAACACTTTCCCACTAACTTTTCCATTAATTTTAGTTTTTGTTTTTCGGTACAAACACATATGTCAGCTCATAATAATCAATGGAAACAAAATGGCTGTTCACCAAAACAAATATAAAGATACTGAACTATTATGGTGCATCTACTTAGCAAAGAATTGTCCAACAAACAAGAAAAAGACAGTAAGATGTCTAGCCAGTGCTAGAGAGATGCTTTTCTTTGATAGACAAATAGATTATTTCCATTACTATTTTTTTAAACAAGCAGATACATTGCTACTTCTGCTTTAGAAATCTTAAAATGAGTAGACCGAGTTGTGGGACTCCTCCAGCTGGATTGTACCTCATGACAATTCTCTGTTTGGTGAGAGAGATTTTAGTGGCCTCTTCAAATTTGAGTACTGCTATTCCCTCCATCCTTTTGAAACATGCAGACCTTTCCTTCTCTTGCATACTCTGGCTGTTGACCTTTTAAGCTTGAGGGACAATGGTTGTGAAAATGCTGTAGCATGCATACTATGTGCATCCAAGGTAGTATTTTTTCCAGTATGAGATACTTCTTCCTATAGTGAGAATAAATCTCAGTCAATGCCAATCTGTTTCTTGTCTGCAATGTAGATAAGATTGCTGGATGAGAGAGAAATTAAGTCACTTATAGAAATGGATTTGCCACAATTAGGTGTGGGGTCAGGCCATATTCATATCAGAGACAGAAAGATTACAAGGCAACACACAACCCTATGCAAAACACAGCCTTCCTCCACAGGCAGGAACAGCCCTTTGGTCTTAATCTTAAAAATGAGACAGTAAAGACAGGACGCATAGGGAATGATGCAAAAGGATGGCATAATTCAAGTGTCATTGCACATCAAAGATAATAAACTAAAAATTGGGTCCATGAGTAATGAGAAAGTATGCCTTGCTTTACTGGTGTCACTGACTAGGTATTTTAGAGTAAAAATAAGTTTCTCTAAGTATTTTGTTTTGTATTCAGATTATCTCACATGACCAAATCTTATCACCTGCTTACTATTTGTAACATGTCAGATAGACACATACACCAGAATCAGTCATCCTCTACTCCCTTTATCCTCAGTCAAGCAGCAAACGTAGTTTTATGGTATTCCTAGATATAGCTGACTTATTTGAAAGATCTGCAGTGGAATTACATGAATTACATCATAGAAAAAGCCATTTCTGCCCAGGGACTATAAGAGGAGACATGATGACTAACATAGACATAACAACCTGCATCACACAGATTCCCTTTTCCTATGAATAGATGAAAAAAAAATAAAAAAGAAACAAAATCCTGGTTTTCATCTCAAAACAGTTCTCATATTTGTGTTAAGATATGATTTAGCCATCTCTTAGGTAGAGAAGTTTGATTCATACACATTTTTTCCCAGTTCTTTTGAACACTCAGAAAAAGTGAGCTTTTTTAAAATTTTAGTTTTATAGTCTCACAGCCTTGAGTTAAAGTATAGTCATTATTTCTGATGTACAAAAATTTATGATAGTAAACTTGCATTGGTTCTGTATCATCCCATTAAGTTTAATGACACTGTAGTACTTCCAAACATTTGCTTTGGTCTCGGTCATTGTTCTACCATGAACAAAATGCTCTCTTTCTCTTCCTTGCATTCTCTAAAGCAACCAACCACTTCGTGCCCCAGCAACAGAGGGTTAAATGTTACTGCATTTGGATGTGGTATGTTGTGTCAGCTGAGGCAGGGGAATGACCTGTACCTCAGTGTTTGGCCTGAGACCACACCAGATGGTGCAAACTTACAGTGCTTTTATCGAGCGTTGAGCTCAGTGTAGTATCTCCTACCTGCCACAGCAATGTGTAGAAAATAACCACATTTTGGTTAATGTACCAGAACTTGTTAAACTCTCATGTTGATCAATGTTAAACTGTCATGTTTTGATCATGAATCAATGATCTAAGAAGAAATTCTCCTCAGAGAGAGCAATTATCCTCAAAGGCTTGAGTATGTTGCTGCTTCAGGGTTTTTTTTTTGCGACTGTCCTGCACTGATTGCTGAAATATCTATTTTGTTGTCTATTATTACTCAGGCTTGTTCAGCATACTGGATTTCACACTCCACTTCTTTCTGAAGACCGGTGTTCTAAATTGTTTTCCACTAGAGGGTGATTATCTTGCCTTTTTCAAAATAAAATTCCACCTTTTTGGGGTTACACTAGTCCTTCTAATACTCTTTATGCTCTTTTTTGGCTATGAAATTCTCCCTAATTTGTCAACTTCTTAATAAAAAAAATGTTGCTTACTCCATCGTTCAAGATTCTTGATGGCCATTAAGAAGAACCAGATTTAATACCAATGAATACAGCTTCTCTGCAACCATTAACTTTCTCCAAGTTCATATACTATAGTGACTCCAATTTAATTAACATCCTAATTTGGTTTAATTCCAAAGAAATATCAGATTCTGTCTCATGTAAATAATTCTTTTATATATATACATGAAAAATACTTTATTGACTATGTGCCTTTATTTACTATGTGACTATAGATCGCCTATAATCACCTTATGTTTGTTATTTCTGCAATTTGATATAATGTCACTATATTCCTTATTCTAAGGATTTTTAGGTATTGTAATGATAAACATTTGGCATACGCAAACACTAAAGCTTCACTTCCCAATTCCCCTTCTTCAGAAGGAAAGTAGTTAGTATTTTTGCATCTTTGTGCATGGAATCCTTTTCTTTTTCTTTTGAAGCACAGAGTAATGTACATTAAGTGACATATGAATGCCTTTAGAGAAACAAAGATTTTTAATTTAAAAAATCCAATCATTATTTACTTCAGGTAATAATAAATTAGGATGGATGCTCACCTCAAGCCACCAAAGAAATTCTGTTTGGCTAAAACAATAAAAGCCATGAAATAACTTATCCCTGTCAAGTTTTTAACTCTTTTTCTGTTCTTATTGCTTCTTTATGGGTGTCTTGACTCTCCCCTTCCAATGGTGAACGTTCAAACTTACTGTGTCAGGCTGGTGAGAAAAAACAAGTTGCTAGAAGCTATTTTTTAAAAAATCAGAGAAGTATATACCATGGATTTCTGTTATCAGGAAAGAAAATAACCCCAACAACTGTTGTACAAAATTTTTACCATGAATGAAAAGGAGGCAAAATGGCTTAGGAAACCAGTAACCTTGTAAAGGGCAAATAAATTGCTCTGATTTTTATCTACATTAATGAGTCAATATATACAGCTACATCTAAAGCTTGCAGCACTGCTTTGGGACTACATGAGTTTGCTGCAGACATCACACAAACTATTATGGAGTGAAAGGTCTGGAACTGCCCTAGCTTTACCCTTATACAGAGATGGGACCATTGACACTCAAAACACATTAAGGAATGTACAACAAACTGTAAGATTTTGCTTAGGATACTTAATTACAGACAAACTTTTCCAGAACCAATGGTGTTACTTCCCACAACATGGAAATTAATTTCCAATCTAGCAAACAAGGATGTAGTGAGTATATGTATGTCTTATGGTTTAGAACCTTTTACACACATTTTTGTAATTGTACAGACTTTCCAAACTTACCTCCTCTATGGATAATCAAAGAAGTTTCACTTCCAACAGGACATTCTTTAAGTATATCCACTACTTCTGCATGGCTCAGGTTCTGTACATTCTGCTGGTTGATCTCAACAATGAGGTCACCTTCACACAAACCAGGACATCCCTGAATGTCTAGAATTTGCTTCACCCTCTGTCCTGTAGGACTGTCTGCTATAGTGAAGCCAAAGCCCTGGGCCCCTTTCACAATGGTTAAGGTCATGAGTTCAGCTTGGGTGGCCCCAGAAGAAGCCATTGATACATTATCATCATGGGCAGGTGGTGGGAATGTGCTATCAAGCTGACTATCTGCTGGAATGGAGTGCAAGGAGTGTGGTGGTCGATCTGTTACGTCTGGAACAGACTGAGAAGTCCTAGAAATGTATTCCAAATAAGTTTCATAGTTATGTCTTCCATTTACCACTACCGGAGGCCTCTCCATTACTGCAAGGGGTGGCACCATGCTGTTGGCAGGATCTTCAGGATCAAAGGGCAAAGGGTATCCACGACATAGCACCAAGTTGACACTCTGACCAATAGGAACAGACTGGAAGAGTTTGACTACATCTGCGTGAGTATGTCCAAGGACACAAACTTCATTAATATAGACAATCACATCACCTAGAACGAGAAGAACAAACAGTGACAACATGAGACAACTTCAATTGCTGTATATGCAGTGCATTTTTTAAAAAATGAAATAGAAGTCTACTAAAAAAGTACGATAAATTCAACCAACATACTGACTCATATAGGAGAGACAAAAAATTAAAGTTTGTCTGGCAGCAAATGTAATACAAAGACACAACGACAATACCAGTTATTTTCTGTGTAAGCTCACAGATGGAAAATTTAGATGGATCCACACATTCACCTTTTCTTAACATTTCCTCCCTATTTTTCCAACTCCTTTCAGTGCAGTCTCTATAGATTACTTTTTTAATAAGGTAAAATGGACAATTATTTGGAGAGTGTGTTTTCAAGAAATACCATTGTTTGGTGAAGAGTAAAAGGAAAAAAAAGTAAGCATTCCTGGACTTAAGAATCAATCAATAGCAATGCAAGATTGTGTATGCATGTGCATAAGGAAACAGTTTTTTCATTGATCATGATATTGACACTTTTCTGTTAAATGTGATTACTTGCCATCAGCCATTCAGAACTGTTACTCTCATTTCCTATTCTAGGCATGAACTATCTTACATAACATAGGGATGTTTCATGGTATTTTGTTGTAGCCAAAAGGCTCAGGGACAATGACACAACAAATTTTTTTTGGTAGGTTCAATAGCTATACATTAGAAAAATCTAGGCAAATATTGAAAATCAGTTTAATATTTTCACCTAAGCAACTGGTCAAATAAAACCAAATATACTACCTTTACCTTCAAATCTTATCTCATGTACAGCAGACCTATCAGTCTGAGCATATGGAAGCAGAATACTTTAAGTCAACAGGCTATTTATGGGTCTCCATATTGCCCATGCACCAACCATCTATTACTGAAAAGTTCAGAAATAAGTTCAAGCTTCTTCTTGGTGTTAGAATAGATCTATATATTTATAGCCATAAATAATTTTTTATGTACTGTAAAGGTGCATATTAAAATAAAAATGTGTTAGTAGTGCAAATAATATTCAGAATAGTTTGATGACCCACAGTCAGTTTTCACTTCCATAAAAAAGTTTGCATCTTTATAGAAAAAGAAAAGGATATTTGGTTAGAGAACTCTAGAAGTTAAAGTAATTTTTAAAGTGAAGTCTGTCTTATTATCCTATCATTAATCACCAGGATACTGTGAGATGTCTGCAAGGTACACAATTCAAAAATTGACACATCACAACACAAAGCTTTTTAAAGGTATTTGAAAACTCAGCAATAAAATGAGAACGATTTAGGGAGAATGAGGTGGTTTGGGTGGAATTGCTTTAAGGGTATTTATGAAATTATGCCTTTCAAGTACTTCAATCAAAATATCTAATCCTGAAAACTGAGGATAAGAGCATCATCAAGATGCCAATGCAAGGGCTGTTTCTAAGTGATAACAAAAGGCAAAGGCTGTTTCTATGTGAAAATGAAATGGTCAGTTCCCACATGATCAGTCTGTGTAACAGCCTGACAGTAATTAATTGTATATGCACAAACTGTGATTCAGAGAAAGATTTCTTCAGAGGAAGATTTCTTCAGAGGGTGCCTGGGGAAAAAATGCTAAGTTTGTTTAAATGATTGTGAGTATTACACACATAAACCTTAGGAGCTGCAAATGCTTTCTTAAATGTGCATCATAAATAGATTTCAAAACGAGCACAAATAGTAATGTCACTTCATAGGCAGTGCTGAAAAAACTCCAATGCTTTTGTCTCAAGCAGCTGAAAATAAAGCAGTTTTCAAAAGTCAAAATCTAAAAGCAAATATGCACCGTACAAATGACTGTGGCAATGGCTGCAATTCATCATGATTTGCTCATGCCCTGGTATAGAAAGATCTTACCTGCATTCTCATCCCTGGCTCCCACATTAGCAGTGAGGCTGACATTGCTCACAACAGGACTGCTTCTGTTGAACTGAGAGCTCTTCAGTGCATGCTCCTGTTTCAGTAGCTATGCCTCAATGGTAACCTTGCGACTTTTTAATCCATGCAGTCTTTATTTCCCTGAGTGCTGGCAATGCAGCTATGTGGTGGGAGGAGACCAATCTGTTTGTTCAATCCTCTCTTACAATACATTAGCAGAGTGCAAAATGAAAAATGCAGTTTTTGTGTTGGGCAAGTAAATCATTGCCTGTTTTCAGCCCTTCACTTTAAGTATTTGGATAGGATTAGCTGTGATATAAAACTTAATTCAATATGGTTTTGATATATCAGAAAATTACATAGACTAGTTGACATTATATAGATCTGTAGTGAAAAGAAATTAGCTTTTGCAAAGGAGTGCAGTCAGGAAACATACAGGCCAAGTAGTCCCTTTCCCCAGTCACTAAACAGGCAAAACTGAGCACTAGAAGATCTTGGGTAAGAACTTCTTCAAATAGCAACCTTCCATTATCCCTCACAGGGCAGCAGAAAATCCTTCAGCATTTCCTGAATCAATATCTTTAAAGCTCTTTGCTATTTCTGAGGTATAACATGAATAGCATGCCTGGGCAGATGCTGAAGCTGTAACTCAGTCACAGTGGGACCATGTGGGACCCACCTGCTGTACTGTCACATGGAGAATGTACAGCCACAGGTTAAGTGTGATGAGCACAAGGGCACGAGTTACTGAGGTCAGCTCAAAGAAAGGAGTTACAGTGGGGCTGCAGTGGGGAGAAACAGTTTCAGATCATGAGACAGGAAGGAGGGAAAAAAGGGGTTAATTTCAAGAATCCTTCAAATTAATCTCTCTACTATTCTTTCTCCAAATCAAACTCATTTTTTCCAGGCTGAGAGTTCCTCATTGCTGACACAGAGAGAAGTACTCAGCATTTGGTAGGAAGAGAGAGATAAGTTAAGAGCATTACAGAGCCAGTGCCATGTTAATACAAAGTTCAAAACCTCTCTTCTTTAGGAAACCTCCCTTAAAGGTTCCTGTAGCATCTTTTCTGCCTGTTCTCTTCTGCTGCTTCTAATAATAATGGGTGCATATGGACAAGCATAATAGTGATCCACTTTATAACTCCTGTCTGATTTTCTGAGCAAGCCATAGTCTGCCTCCAGAAATCACAGTTTCACAGTGAGTGGGTATCTTTGAAGTTATGCAGAACATTTATATTAAGCATCAAACTTTGCCTGACTTTTAGAACTAAATTTACTAAAATGACTGGAGCTTGCTTACAGAACAACTGAGCTTGGCAGGGATCTCTAGAAATCATATTGTCCAAACCCTGCTCAATCAGAATCCCTTAGAACCAGTTGCCCAGGATCACGTCCAGGTGGCTTTTGAAAACCTCCAAGGAGGTAGACTCCACACCTTCTCTGGGCAACCTGAGTCACCCTCAGTCACCCTCCCAGAAGGAAAGTGTTTTCTGATGTTCAAAGGGAACCTTCTGTGTTTGAATGTTTGTCCACCGCCTCTTTTCTTGCCACTGGAAAGAACTTTGCTCCATCTTCTTTGTACAGGTGTTTATGTAGATAGATAAAATCCCCCTGATCCTTCTCTTCTCCAGGGTGAACATCCTCTCTATCAGGTGCTCTCCAAATTCCTCTTCCTCACTAGCCTATAGAAACTGCACACATGCCATACCAACCTCACCTTGAGACTGTTCAGGGATGAGGGAGCCCCGAAGGGCTGATCTATGGGGAAGGCATCTGAATCAGACTCTCTAGATGAACTGACAGGTTTGATAGACACCCAGTAGACAACAGATACCCTGGCCTACATCTCAAAAATCTACACTGCCACTAAAACAGATTCTTCAGTGTCTAAATTCAGCACTGAGTTGAAGAATCCTAAAGAATACTGACAGCAAGCAAATTTGTCAAACTGTCCTAAAGTTACCTCTGATTTAGTTAAGGCTCTTGCATTTAACTGAAAAGCTTAGGAAAATGGGTCTGGAGGGGACTTCCTGGATGGCTGAACCTAGTCCCCTGTTGTCAGATACAACACAGTATGTTACACTTGATGAAATTTGATGTCTTCTTCACAGAAACAACCTCAAACCCCCATAATATTTCATATATTTAACTAGCTTGTTTTGCTTCTTAAAGTTTGCTGATCATTACTTATTGTCATGTAATGTTGACTGAATGTTTGATTAGAGGCTACATTTTGTTACCTACATATTTCAAAGCAAAAACCAGATCTATACTGTCATTATCTTTAGTTGGATTAGTAACTGGTGAAGAAATTTCTGAGCTTCAACATCTTTTAATGACAGATTCTGTTTTATATACCTCTCTACAATAATGTTGCAGAAATAAATCTGACACCCTGGGGATTTTCCACAAGCATTAATTCTGAAAAAAACCCCCAAATTTTTCCATCCTTGAAGTGCTTGATCCAAACAGAATTTGTTTTATTGACATAATTAGTTTCATCACAAATTATCTTATAGTTTCAGGCAATGTTACCAGCTCTATTTACCTGCTTTCTGAAGAACCTGTACTATTCAGTTGACTCCAGTTATTGTTTCTGATAGGTTTTTGTTACCCTTAGATTCTCTGTATAAACATCTTGCACTTGTAAGTAAAGTTTGTCCATTTTCTTATCTATGTTCCCACTATTTCTATACAAATATTTTGCCTATTTCTTCTTACTGTGTTTCTTGTGCACTTAGGTTTCTGGCTGTACTTCAAGGAACTGAATTGCCTACTAGATTGCCATTCTCATTATTAATTAGAATTCACTAAACTTTGAAGTATGAATGCAGAGAAAAAAGTGCAGATTAGATCTTTGATTGAAATTTAGTAGAAATGTCTCCATTCTTTCTGACAGGTTTTTGATCGTGCTCTTAGTGCTAGGTTTATGAGCTTAAAATATGACAGAATGCTGTGATTTGGAGTGGAGACAGCTCTGCTACCCCCCTGCAGCCAGCACAAGCCAATAGCAACGGAGCTAAAAGCGACTAAAAGCAAGTCAGCACAGGACACACCAGCTCTGCAGGACTTGGGCTGCATAATTTTTTGCTGCATTTATGGCCCTCATAAACTCCGCTAACTTCTCCAGCATTACTTATTCCCACTTGCATTTCTCACCCATATAATCTAAATTCTGCATATGCATACTTTGCATCAGTTTCAGAGCTAGCAATACATGATTACTTCATCGTTGAAGCTTTCCCTTCACCTGCCCACCCACACTCTCTACTGTCATTACCAGATATTTCTGTCACTTCTCAGCAGTGACCTTGTCTTCTCTTTCTGCAGAGTGCTGCAAGATTGCTGGCACTGGAGCCTGTTAATAATAAATTCAGAGCACGTTTCCAGTATCAAAATATGAAACATGGGGGTAATTTTAATAACAACAGCATGTGACTGGTGTTCATGAAAGAAGCAAAGATTTGTAAGACATGAGCCATTTTTACATTCACACATACACTTACAAGCAGCAGTACAGAGAACTGGTGTGTGAGGGATCCATTAGTTAAACAGTAGCAGACAAACTGCATTATGAAACTTTCAAACTCAACTTCCCTCCACTTGCCATAGGTGTTAATCCAGTGTGTGAATAAATAATTTCCATTACAAATGGCTAGAAGCATTTTTTGGCTGTAAAAGATTTCAGAAAATTCTGCATAAACAGAAATTCTCTGATTTCTTGTACTCTGACTTGCCACACAAATTTGTAAAACCTATTTGGCTCTAGCTGCTAAGATCTGACTATTACAGACGAAAGATAAAGCCTAGGGTCCTGTAGTTCATGGTAGCCTGATTTGTCTTAAAAAAAAAAGGCCCTAATTTTGTTAATACTCAGTATAAAATTACCCTTATTTTTAAATAAAAAATTTTGGGATTACAACAACTTCTTAAAGGAGATTGCAGTGTAAGATGACTATTGAATATTAATACTGAAATACTTAAAACACCTGCCAAGAAAATACTTACTTAGTTCTTCTAAAGAGGAGCATTAGATTAACTGCTAAAACATATCAAAAAGGCAACGTGGGGAGAAGTACATGCATACAATAACTCAATAACTACAGCTACTGATCAAAAGAGCTAAATTTAAAACTGACCACATTATTATCAGCTTTATAATAACTTTCTCTGGTAGACAGCACTGTAGCAGTCACAGTGAAATGGAAAGAGCTGCTGGGAGACATAATGGGCAGCTGCCTCTGCATTCAGAAATAGTTTCAGGACCACTTGCTGGTATTCAAGAACACTAAATAGTTCATTGAAATATCACTGCTCATTCTGGCATGGAAGAACCATTTCCCAGTCTTCATCTCACACAGAAAGTTTTACCCGTGTGTGACAAACTCGGCAAAGCTGACAGGTAACCACTATCCACAGCTCCTTCTTTCACTCATTGAACTCTGGGAACTGAGGTTCAGGGGCAAAAATGAGGGCAATAAAAATTATTATTTATTTAATCAATCATTAATGATTATTATAATTTATTATTTCTTTAAATTGGACAAAAAGTCAAGCCAACTTGTATTCCTAGGCATTCAGGCACTCAAACTGGCATAAAATTGGCCTAGATTTTCCTTCTTCTGGAACCTGAGCAACAGATATAAATCATCTCTTTGTCAGATTTGAGTCATTACTTGTACAAAACAGCACTGTAGGGGTGATAACTTGGGTTAAAATCTGCTCCCATCATTGGACTTCATCATTCCTGTCAAGAAGGACTGAGCATTGCCTCTGAACTTTGCTTCAGGGGCCAACACAAATATGTGACACAGACACTTGTCTGCAACTTTACCCAGGACTCAGATCTGTTGAGTAAGCAGGTGCCATTTTTATACAATCAATTTTTTAGAACCCATTTTAATTCTACTGTGACCCAATGCATATGCCTAATTAAAAAGCTGTCTATTCAAAATTTTTGTGCTTAACCAGCATGCATCATGTAATTACACTCAGGCAGATGTGGATTAGTAGAAGAAACTATTTCCATTTTATTTGTATTTTGCATATAGTGGCAAAAGCTATTTAAACAGAGGCATTTATTTGGGAGAGAAATAAAATACATTCCAGAAAAATCTAAAGGCCTTGATTATTTGCTGATCTAGTAAACATGAAACATTGTAGATTAAGAAATGTAAGTAATGCAAAAGCATACTTAAATGAATGCTGGTCATAAAGCAGTAAAGAGTAGGCAAATTTTCTTCCTAAAAACAGTTTTTCACTTCTTCAAGCATCTGAAAACATAGCATGGATGTTAAAGCTGCTACTTTACACAAAAAGTAGTTACTTAAAAGATAGTAAGTATATTGGGGAAAGACCACGTAAAAAGAAAAAGGTCCAATTTTCAAAGTAGTCTTTTATTTGCAAATTATGTAAGCTTGTTCTGTTTAAGCTTTGCTTGCAGGAACTACTTGTGCATCCTGAAATGCCTGGTGTGAATGAACTGCGTGACAGAGCGTCAGTGGATCTGAAGAGTGAGATAAAAAATGTATGCCATGTTTGCATAGCTATTTGGAATCACTTTGAAAGGTGTCACTGTGCGCAGAGGATCATGAAGAAATGAAAACCTTCTTTTTCTTTAGAAAAAGGAGGTCAAAATTTACAACACATTTGCTTTTGTACGCACATTTTATTTCTGTAGGCAGCGCATCACATTTATCTAGGTAATGGCTCCCAGGAGGAGGAAAGTAGCCCAGCCAGCCTCCCGGCAGCCTAAAGGCATAGGGGTATGGAAAAGCATGATGTAAATAGCAAGCAGCCCCTGTGCCCCACTGGGAATCCTGGCCATGTGCCACCTGTCCCTGGTGGAAGACATTTTCAGCAGCATTGTCAACAGCACACCATTGCCACTGCTGATTCCTGACATAAACTGCCAGGAAGGAAGAAGGGAGATGGATGAGGTGAGGAATTAGATGGAGCATTTATAAAGATGCTGCAGCACAGTGACAAATGCCTTCATATGTTGAAGTATAAATATACATGTTACTGGGAATTTTTAGTAATAGGCAGTCATGTTGTGAACTGAAATGGTTAATAGAGCTATTTTATTTCTTTGAGTAATGCTAGCACCATGAGGACAAGAATAACTAGTCACATACTAAATTAGTAATTTGTGAAAGCAACAGCACTTTGTTGGACACTTAAAAAATATGTGCAAAGATAGATGAGTAGGATTAATCTTCATTTAAAATCTATAGAGGTACAACTTGAAAATTCATTTCTATTTTAGAGATATTATGGTTTCCAAGGAGATTCCTTGTAACTGCAGTGGGCATTACTGCCATAAGTGGGTCAGTTTTATAACTGTTATCTATTTGGTAAAACTACGGTTTTCATCATTGTTTGATCAATACTTTGTTTTTCCTGCTACACTGGCACAGCACCCATACAGGTGCCTAATAACACAGCAGACTCTCTGACACCAGTACAAATCTGATTTGACTATCAGTTAGGTTATTAATTTCATTTAAGGCTAAGACTTAAAGCCTTGATTTGTGGATGTTTTGTGTATTCATTGCTCAAGTCCACATTCTGCTGACTGAGATCAACATGAGCTGCCAGCAGTCAGTGTGCTTATTTCAGATCTGAATCATGGATGTGGAGCAAAACGCCAGGCACCGAATCTGAAGGTGTTGCTCTGATGTATTGATTAGCAACATTAATCTACAATAATTACAATATGCATCCACATTCTTCCCAAAAGAAATGTTTACTGTTGTCCCAGATGCTACTTTTTATGCTACAAATTCACTACCAAACTTTATGCTGAAGAATCTGGCTGATGAACATCTTAATCAAGCCATTAGTTGTAATGAAATGTGTGCTCATTCACTGCTTCATCCTAGTTATTGGAGCTTCTCCTGTCATGCCAAACCAGAAATTCAGAATATATATATGTGCACTCCTAGTTGTAGGTATATATAAATCCTCAAATCTTGCTCTATCTTGAAAGTAGTCAACTGGGTTTACAAGGTCAGCACCTTTCAGAGATAGATATTTCAAAAGAGGTCTGGATCACTACAGATTAATGCTTTTAATCAAAATTAAAGACAGGAAGCATTTTATCAAGCAGAAATTAAATGTATCAAAACAGTGAAATAATTTCCAGCTAAATAAAGGGATTTTTACTAATAGCCTACTACTACATATTAATACCTCAGTGCATTTGAAATGGAGCTGTTTTTGATTACCAGTTCATTAACAAATGCTTATACAAATGTACGGCTAATATATAAGTAATCTTCTACTCATAAGTTTTATAAAGGACATTCAAATTTTAGTTTATATGTGCTTATCTTAGGTATTACCTCTATATTTTCTTTCCTTTTTTTTGATAGTAAAATCATCTACAAAAATAATTACCTTAACTTCAGAGAGCTTCTCACATAATTTCTATAACAAAAGATCTACTCAATAGTTTTTCAGGCATGTATGAATATATTACTTGCTTTAAAATTGCATGGCAAAGATAAATAGTGGAGTTCCTTTAGGTTCTCTAAGGTTTTACAGTATTTTTCCAGGTTAATAGAGGGTAATGTGTTATCAAACTGACCTTCCTTCCAAGCAAATGTTGGTTGCCTTAATATCTCTAGAGCCTCTTGCACTGCCAAGCACTCATTTTCAAGGACAATATATTTTTACTCTTTGCAAAACAATTTAACACCTTCACCACTGAATAACTATTCTCTCGCTTTTACCTCATTTCTGAATACTACAATACTAATAAACTATAAAAATTCAGCTTGCATAATATTTTTTGGTGTGGAGGCAAAATTCTTAACAAAAGTCCCACTAAGCTCCTTCTTTAAAACTGCTTTATAACACACAGAAAACTCCAGCCTTATAATAGTTAGGAAAAGGTCACTTTCTAGCCTTATAGCTTTACGGCTAAGAATCACATTCCCCTTTTATGAGGATTATCCAATCTCCCACTAGCTATTCTTCCTCCTTTTATGTCTCATCCACCCTCTTGATTTTCTGTTTTGGTGTCTGAGAGAGAAGAGAATTTTTGGTGCTCTTGTATGGTTTATAGCACTGAGAAGTCACAATATTGTTGGGACTTCATTTCCACTGTAGTAAATATATGGCCAATAACAACACCATTGCAGGGCAAATACTCCATCATTTTCCATTGCAATGTAGGGGCTCAGCTGAATGTTTAGATCCCAAAACTTCCCACAGACTGCTGCAATATGTATACACCAATTGCTGTTCAGTAGTCAAATCTCAGATTCTATATTTAAAGGGGCATTAACCATGTTGTGTATGAGAACAACCATATCTTTCTCTTTAGCAAAAATTAATTTTCTGGATGTCTATATTTATTTTTTTTTTATTAGTTAATGAATAAAAGTAAATTAAAATGTGTTATTATGAATGACTGTGATGCTACATCAGACTATTTGTTCAGACCATGAAAACGTAGTCTCACACTATGCCTGCCATCTCCCAATGTTCCCTGCAAATCATCCCATGGTAATTAAAAAGCCCTTCCCAAAATTATCATTGTATCTGATTTTTCCTCAGAAGCCTACCACTTAATGTCAGTTGCTTCCACACAATATTTCAATTCTGCTCCTGACAAAGCAGGTGGCACCATCAGTCCTGAGAGTGTATTGCTTCTTTGTCCATCAAAAACTGCGATCAAGTTGCAGTCTCCCATCCCATTGGAGATGGTAGCCAGAGTGGTTGAAGGTGATTCTTGGAAAAGTTTTCTCAAGCATATTATATGTACAACTTCCTCCTCTTTAGAAAGCCTGTAGAACTGGTGGGAAGTGGGACAGCCACTCCATAAACTTCCTTCTGAGAAATGCTGCATGAGAAGTGCACAAAGAAGGGCAAGAGTGCCGTGCGTTAATGGATGCAGCGCACGGGAGACAGGGAATAACTAAGGGTGAGCAATGGATGAGTGTGTGTGCTCTGGGGCACAGGAATGGAAGGAGCAGGAGGAATGTGGGACATGAAAGCCAGCAGCAGAGTGAGAGAGAAAGCAGAAATGGCTGTGCATTGTGTGATTTGTTCTTCCTTGTCTTAAAAAACCCCTAACTGCCTGCCTGTCTAAGAGCCCTGTCCTGCTTCAGGAAGGCACAAACAGACTCGAGTATACTAGTGAATCCTGCTCCAAAAGTTGATATTTTTAAAATGGAGGGCAATTCACATTAAAGCTCCTTCTGTTCTTTCTGCTTCTTATGGCATTTTAAGTATGAAATTATTAACTTTTCAGACTTGTATTCAAGCAATGCTCACATACAGGCACTACCTGAAAATGGTTTCCAGACAAAAAACACAGTCAGGCGTCAACAGCTTATATGTCAACTGCAACTCTTAGAAATACAGTGAAATTACACAGTCAGTATTTCCAATGGGGATTATAATCAGAGAAACTCAGGTACCTAAGATCAAGTTAAAAAAATGCAAACAAACTTGGGTATAAAAATGAAAGTATGGCTTCTTGTCTATTTTAGCTCTCTCTGCTTTTACTACAAACTGTGTTCAGAAAAAAACTCAGGATTGTCTTAGTGAATCACTCAAATCCAAGCTGGGGCTGCTGACACTAACAAGAGAGACATCACCATGAATAATACTGTCCTAACAGGAAAGTTAAGCATTACTGGGTGAATGAATTCAGTGTTTGTTTGACCTAGAGCATTTTGATTTCATGGATTTTATGATGATATATCAAAGAGACTTTATACCAGTTCAATACAATAAAAAAATAAAGAAAAATAAACCAATTCACAAAATATAACAAGTCATACAATAATTGATAAAAATGTACTAAATGTTATAATTACAAAATATAATTTGTCCCTAATTTTATTCCATTCATAATTGATACAGTATGTTTTCAATTAATATTTAGAAGAATGAATTGCATACTTTTGAAACTGACAGTCCTTTAGTTGTTCTCAGCAAGGAATCCCCAAATTGTTTAGCCTTGAGAAAATTTACATACATAAAGATGAACCAATCAATCAATGTATTAAATGTCTAGTGAGCCTGTAATACTGTAGACTGCTTTTGAAACATTTTCAAGGCTTTCAGCATTAATGAGTAAGTGGAATTACGATTAAACACTGTGTAAACACATTCTGAAGAGTTCCATCATTTTATTTTTATTGAGATTGAAACTATCCAATCTTTTCATTATCCCTCCAAAAGTACGTATATTTGTATCTGTTATGGCAAAACTATTGCAACAGCACTCCCATGGCAAGGAGTATTCTGATTAACTGGGACTGTGGAAGAGGTTTATGAAAAAAAAAATTGGTACCATGTTGGTAATGTCCCTATAGCACCATTTCTAACACTATTTCTATGAATTATTCAATATGCTCAGGATAACTAGTGTGAATGCTTCTCAGCATGCTTATTTGTTATGTGACAGACACCATAAAAAGAGAGGACAGTAACTTTGATATTAGCAGTGACCACATTTTCATTCTCTGACTTCACTCTCCTCCCAGATTTATTGCAATGAGCTGCAAACTAAATGTTGAATACCACTGTTCCACCTAGTAGAACTCATCTAAAAGGTACTTTTGGAAAACAGAAGCATGCATATTTTCACATTTATTCATATATCTTCAGCTAGCTTCAAAACCAGTACTGATTTAGAAGGAGAATAAGTGGTCCATCTACTCTAAAAACTGGAGAGCATGTTTTAGATTCTGAGGCAATATGGAATTTATAGAACAGCAAGCATAGCTGTTTCTCTGGTGCAGAGCTTCTGATAAGCAGAGGTGGCACCTTTTCTTCCAGCTGTGTTCACTTGGGCTTGAAGGCACAGGACAACCTTCACCCTGAGAGAGCAGAGAGCACCTGGGCACATGTCCAGTGTCAGGCTGCTGCTAACAGAAAGAGCCCCATAGCAGCAGAGATCCCTCAAAGCCAGCCTAGCAGAAGGGAATAGTGGAACTGATAGTGTCAATTAAGTGATGGAAATAGAGCAAAACCAAATATTAGCAGCAATGGAAGGAGAAATATAATGATGTGAAGAAATTGTGAGACAAATCCCTCTGACAGTGCCTACTGTCCCCCATGCTGGCCAAGGCAGCTGAAAGGCATTTCTGTAGTTGCACAGTCCTTGCCAGTCCATAGATAATCTTACAAAAAGCATGCTCCCCAAACCTATAAATGGCTTTGTCCCATCATTCAAAAAAATATCATCATTAAAATGAGTAATAGCAAAAAAGAGTTTCAGGTCCAATGGCAAGCCTTCTGCATGCACAGGGAAGAACTATTTGCACATAACAGATGTGCTTCTGTTCCACTGGAGTCCATGCAGGTTCTACTTTGGGTCAGAACTAAGTATTTTCTCAACTCTCTCTTACCCACTCTACATTTTTTCTGTTGAAGGATTCTTGCTTGCCCTCCCCCCAGGCATGAAAACTAGAATGAGTACTTATCTGTACAGTTATTTTTGTGTAGTTAAAGGGAATCTACAAAAGCAAGACTGTTTAAGATGAATGATAATATATTCCCCTTTTTCACTTGCACAAATAGAATCCTTTCAGGAAGGATGCTCTTGAGGCATAACAAGGACTTTGAATACCTAAGTAAGACCCAGATGTGCTTAGATACCAACAAGACGTGAAAGAGATTAAAAGCTGTTGCCATTAAAAGAGAAATTATTTACATGAGCATTCTGCAATTTCCTCAAACCTCTCACTCTCCTAAATTATAAGACAGATGCACTGCCTAATTCAGACACAAAAATACGAGGTGTGTCTTTATCTAATGGAAGAATAATACTGCTGCATTAAATTGACTGAAATGCAAAGTAATGAAAGAAAAAGGAATGAAAATTATATGAGCTTAATGTGATTTTTCTCTTTTACAGAAAAAAAAATGGGATATAAAAGAATATCTAACTCCATCACTAATAGCAATAAAATGGTAAGGCTATGATGCATGAGAAATTTAAATTACTCTGAAGGAGTAGGTTTGATATTTAGCCTGTCCCTAAGCCCTGCTATTGCAGGATGCAAACAGAGGTCACAAAAAAGTTGTATCTCAGGTAATTTCTAATATTTGGGAGAAGAACTTGCTGTCACTGCAAGAAAGAGTAAAAATCTTGCTGCGGTCTATTGAAGTGGATGCAATTATACTGTACAGGTATCATGCATCACTCTGCTTGTCAACTGGACAGGGCTGTTTGCATTTCCCTGGGATGGCTGTCACAAACTGACTAAACACACTGACTTCCACCCTCCAGTCTTGACTCTGAGAGAGGTTGTTTCAAATGTCTTTTACGATCTCTAATATATACTCCAAATTTGGGGTGATCTTTTGGAAAATGATAGATTAAAGGTTGTCTGCACTGTCTCAATTGTGTTTGCATTGTGCAAACAGATTTCCATACAGTCTTTATTGAGATCATACTTTGTATTTTATTCTTTGCTATAGGGTCTATGTTCTAGTCCCTCCTTTTTCCATACTTGGCCTGGCTGTTTCCCACAGCTGTGTTTTCCAGTTGTGTGAGAGACAGAGAGAGAGAGAGAGAGAAAGAGAGAGAGAAAGAGAGAGAGAGAGGGAGACCCAGCCTGATGTAGCTTGCTATGGCCGCTGCCATTACTGCCCAACTTAAATGGAGACCCAAATCAGGGAAAGCTTGGCTTTTTCTGCCAGCCCATGGTACAGCATGTTTAACACAGAATTCATACTGGAGAAAAAATCAGCACCTGATTCTGACACATACATGCAAAATGAGACTAACATCCAAGTGTGGTTATATTTTTATGTGGAAAGATGAAATCCTATATACCTGGGACCAGGCTGATCACACCTAGCTTGGGGTTAGGTAGAAGGTTTTCTCAGTCTGCAGCAATTTTTCTGGAATAGGTAAATTTAAAAACCATCTAAAAATTAGAAATATCGTAATTTTGTTTTTTCACTGAATGTTCTTAAGCTAATAATATTTTCAATTTGACTTTTTTTAATATTCCCCAACATTTTTTGAAAAATATTACTTCCAGTTGACTTGAGATTACAAGTATTATGCCCTCGGAAAGATGAATTCATTATTCTTGTAGCAAACAGAATGATTAAAGTATCACAATCCTGTTTTCAGAACTGAATGGACTATTGAAGGATAGTATTTACAACACTGCACAGTTTAAAATAAAAATCCATCCGCTCAGCACCTTGGCTAGAGTGGAATTTTTGGCATAAACAGTTGCTCAAGTACAATTCTTCTTATTATCCCTATTTCTTCAAAGAATTCAGAACTACTTTTTCAACTGTGCTAGAAACACTTGAATCTCTTATATAATAGTCAACGGCATTTTCTTTTGATGCAATCAAGTTTGGCCTAAAAAAATATACTCTTGTCTGATATGCAGAAAATAATTGGAGCAAGACAGACTAAGGAGATTAAAAAAAAAAATAATAAATCTGCCAAAAAAGGAATTTTTTTGGAACCCTGAATAATGATGCTGCCATTGTGACCTGTCTAGAAAATGACCAGAGATAATATGTTTTCAACTTCTCTCATCTGTGTTAGAACAGCTCCCTCCCATTAAAATCAAACAATCTTCTAAAGTGATATTAAAAGTATAAACATATAAATGTGATCAATATTTTCATACCACATGTAGCACTGCTGTGTTGCATGACTTTCCTGTACATTTCTAAATGTACAGTAGAAATTCCTGTGGAATTTGACAGAGGAATCTACCCTCAATCCCACTTGTCAAATAAACAAGGTTAAATACACGTGTGGTTTCCAGTGCCAGTGACAAGGTCTGACAGGAGGCAGTTCCTTTGCTGTGGATGGATGTGTTCATCTTAAGCTGCCTGAGAAAAACCTGCCTGAGCACACCAGCCTGCTGTGTGGCACATGAGCTTTTGGGCAGGTTTCTGTGCAAGAAAGTCAACCAGACTCCAACAAACATGACAAGTACCAAGAGCATTGGCTGAGGCTCTGCCCAATATCAGGAGAATAATCCTGGTAAAATGCTAGTGGGGTATGATTAATGCTGCTCCACACATCCAGTGTGTCCTTTAGTCCCATACAATGATGTTTCTCCACTTCCTCCTTACAAGAAAGCACTGTCAGGTTCTCCTCATTGCCTCAATTTCTGCATTTTCCAGTTTCCCACCTCTTTCTGATGCCTTTTTTCAATCACCCCAGTGCAAAACAACCAATTTTTTTGGACTTGAGAAAAGTGGTCTTTCAGCCCTTAACCATGTTACAGGCTTAGCTCTGACAGCTTCTTCAGAACTGGTGGGTTTGAAGGATTCAAAGGCATGATTTCAGGCCAATAATCATGAAGTGCTGATAGCCTTTGCTTATTGAGACTTGCTATTTTACTTATGTAAAGGTGGAATAGAAGAGATCACAAATAACAAAGCAGCAGCAGCATAGTCCAACATGCTTCATGACTGACTTTTAGCCTGTGAATAAATTCTGAAGGAGCACCTATCAAGATAAGGTGTCCAATATTATCCGATTTTTCCCCAGCAGTACTACAGGTGATGCTCAGTATGGCAAAGAAAGTCTCAGTAAATACTGCATACAATGATGTTGATTTTAATGCAGAAGAGACTAATCTAATACAAAGAATTTAAATTTACTTCCATTTGGAGCTAAAGAAGAAAGCAATACATCAAAAGGAGTGAAACTGCCAGTGTTTAAAAGATCTGTACTCACATCAGTGCTCTCAGACCTTTCTTGCAGAGCTCCTTTCTTCTTTTCCCTAGAACCTTGCCCTCCCCCTCTTTCCTCCTACACACTCACACATGCATAGAAACACCCACTCTCCAGCCATTTCTAGCATAAAATTACTGCCTTTTCTCCCTGCCTCCCTGCAGAACAAAAACAAATTATGTCATCTTCAGCTCCAGCATATCCTAGTCCAGTCAGTTTTCTCCTTGTTCTGAACCCCGTCTCTGGAGATTGGACCCTCTTCTCCACCAGCCAGTCAGCCCCTGAGGCTGATAGCCAACACCTGGCAAGACACCAAAGCTCCAGACACCAAGAATTTGTCTAAGCTCCTGTACACAACCCTCACTTCTCTGGGCATGGCAGCAGAGCAGTGTTTAGGGCACCCTGGCTCTACCCGTGGCGCTGCTTCCCTCTGGTACCTGCTGAAGGAGGAGCTGAGAAGGAGCCAGTGGTGCCCAGGCAGCTCCCACGCTGCACACACCGAGCTTTTGGGAGCAGCAGGGCACCTCCAGCTCCACCTCCATCCACCAACTCAGACAACATCACACTTATGTGTCTGCTGGAGGGGAGAAGACTTTTGTGGGGCAGAGAGAGAAAAAGCTGGAAGAATTTTTCCACGGGTTTCTCGCTTTCCATCAGGATTCACCTCATGCCCACCTCCTGGCTGGAAAAGTGCTCCTTATGCCATTGAGAAATTTTCATTACAGGTCTTTAAACAAACAAGCCATTTTTTAAATGTCAGAATCATCAATTACAAGAAGACAGTCACATAAGTTCTAGCATAAACTTTGCTCTTATAAAGGCTATGTGAGCAGCTAAACAGGGTCAGATGAGAGGTGCATCTGTGCTAATATCCTGATCCTGGCAACAGACAGTGAAAGATGATTTTAGAAGTGAACTTCTAATAAAATGGCCTCAAATGTCTCTGTAACTCCCCATTAGTTAAAGGTTTGCAAAGCTCCTCAAATATGATTTATATGCCTGGAAATGTTTTGTCATCTCTAATGCAACTCTGGATAGTTTTACTTCATGCCATGCATCAAATAGAACTCAGAGCACTGACAAAAATATTGATCCATGTGTGATTGAGCACAGATTTCTCTTTTAATATACATTGCACAATTTGGCTTTGACAGTATTTGGCCTTAATATCTTAAGCTGAACTCAATTAGGCTTCTCTTCACTTATGTTTTTAGCAGTTATGATGGGAGTTGCTAACTTCAATAATTATTGGACATTACTAAGTTCCAAAATGAGTATTCCTCCTTTTGGACGGGAAATTCAGATACACTGATGTAAACTAATTTGTTCAAGCAAAATGTTTGCTAACTGTCAAGACAGATATTTGCCATTCTAAATGTACAGTAGAAATTGTATCTTAAAATTACTTAATTTATTCTTAAATTCTCAAAAAATTAAAAATTTGCTCTCAAAAGTGGTTAAAGGCAAAAAATGAGTGGAATTTTTGAACTCTCATATTTTAATATAGGTACAGATTGTATTTGGTTGCACAAGTGTGGAGGCAGAAGTGAATATACATCAATCTATTAATTTTTAATACAAAATTAAAATATAAATCTGAAATTCAGCTAAATATTTACTTTTTGTTTTGATAATTGAATTGTAAAATAAAGCTCTATACCCTAAACCAAAAGAAAATCAAATGTAGTATGGCTGACAATATTGAAAAGTACAGTTCTATATTATTTTCATCATGCAATATGAAATTCTCACTTTCCCTGTCATCTTTTTATATAGCGAGAACCTCTTTCTGACCTCAAAGGTCACTCTTTTTAAGAAACAAAACATCATTATTTATTGAATGAAATAGTACATGAGAAGATGATGACTATTATTTTTAATGTATATTTTTGTCTGTTCATACAAATAGCAAAATCATGTGAGATAGATGTTAATTACATTTGATAGAAGAAAAGACATTTCTGCAACTGCAGCATTTTTGGCAGCTATTGAATTCAGTGCACACTGCTTACTTAAGTGGCAACTTGCAAAACTTACAAAAAATGTCCTAATAAATGTGAGGATTATGAGAATATATTTGTCATCTCCTGGTCTATGTTAAATGTCCTTGTAGCAGAATCTGCAGATTTCACATGATTAAGTTCAGACTGAGGAATGAATTTATGAAATTTCTTAGAACTTATGAAAGTTCTTAGAACTTTCACACACAAAACAAGTGTTTATTTCAACATGAACACTCAAATTGGATAAAGGTGTATTAGGATGTGATAGTGGACAGAATAAATAATTTGACATTTTTTCTGCCTTTGTATTTTGCACACTGAAATAAGTATGACATAATTTTAGTATCCTTGTCTGTGCTTTTGGCCTTTGTGGCCATTTTTCCATGGAGTCAGATCTTGAATTAATAGGAATATGATCCTGCACATACTTGAATAATTTTTGTCCAAGTAGTCTCTTTGCTTTTTCACCTTTACTCTTTCATGTTTTACTTTACCATATGTCGTGATTTCTGTATGAGCTCATTTTCTGCTAAAGATACAGCACCTCTGAGCACCAGAATGTCTCCATTTACTCTTTTTCTAGGAGATACTGAGGCCAGTGTCTTAGGTTAAACAGGGTGTGTATGCCTTTTGTTTACAGTCTGTGTTGCAATTGTCCATAAGAGACAGAATTTTATATTCTCATAGATCATATTTCCATTATACCCTCTCTTCCCATCAAATTACTTCAGCATTGGTTTCTGGGTTAAACAAAAACATAACTGCAGGCAGAATCTGGTCAAAGGTGAAACAGCTGGATAAAAGACAGTAAGTGCTGTACATGTGGAATCTGGCACAGCTGGGCATGTTCAGACCTCGGCCATCTCTAATCCAACATCTTCAGCTTTCGACAGCTGGTGCTGGAAGAGTTGCTCTAACGGCTTAAATATTAGAAAACTCTTACCACATATAAGCAGACCTGCTCATACACTCTCTCCTGCAGAAGATCATGCAGCACACTTACGTAACCCAGAATTTCACCTATTTACATGCTCAATATTTTGCTGTTTCAAGTAACAAGCACACGTTATCATTCTTGGGACTGACAATCATAGATCAAAATATAGCATCAACAAATGTGAATTTCTTTCAAAATTAAGTAAGTGCCACAAACCATGAGTTTTGTGAGTTGTTTCCTGTGTATAAATATTGATTTTATCAAAGCAAAAGGAAAGATTGTTGTTTTTTTTGGATTCCTCCTGCATTTCTGTGTAATATGTGGACTTGAAAAAAATTAGTGGCTCACTTCAAAAAATTTTGAAGAAAAGTCACCATAGGAAAGAAAACAAGTTACATATACAATATTCAATCTCAATATTGGCATATTCTTTATGGGTACCAATAATATATGAAGCAAAATATTGCAAGTGCTGGAGATGAAAATTAATTTATAATCCCCAGTATATGGTTGAACTCAATCATCAAACTTCTTATAATGTTTTTTGAATAGTTAAATGAGAGAGAATTAAGCCTATTAATTTAAAAAGGGTTTTTGTTCCTTTTTTTAAGTATTCATAAAACCACAAATACGAATTTTGAATTAGGCTGGGGGAAACAAACATCCTTAAAATTGTCAGAAAAGGATTATTATTACAGTAATTAATCAATCAATCAATCACTGCTTGCTCTAATAGATGATAAGGAAAACCAAAGGAGTCTATTTACACACTCCTTGTTGAAGGAGGACTGAGGTTGTTTAAGCAGGTGTCTAATGTCATTTGCAACAGCCTTTGGCATTTGAGATATTTGTATGCGACTTGCAGGTACCAGGACTTACAAGAGAGTGCTGCCTGGAAAGGCAGGAGGAGGCTAGGTGGGATCCCTGGAACTTTTAATGGCACTGGACATCTATGTTTATGCAACTGAATTGCACCCACATATTGGAAGTCTCAGTTACCTCCCTTTTCCTCCCTACTGCCACCCTTCTTGGGAATCTATCTTCCTCAGTGTCCTGCTCTGAGCCACCTCGAGTTAAGGTACTAAGCATAAAACATGAGACACAAGATTCCCAATGGCAGACTTTAGGGCTAAAACCCAAGATACAGAGTCAGAGACCACAGAGTTCCATNGTGAGACACAAGATTCCCAAAATTTCTACGTTATGGCAGACTTTAGGGCTAAACCCCAAGATACGGAGTCAGAGACCACAGAGTTCCATTTGTACTAATAATGCAAGCCCAGAATCATCTCATGAAGTGAGACAGCATGTGATGTGGAGACAAGAAGTTCATAAGAATATTTTTTTAATTGTTCCTGTCCATTTTCAGAAGCATTTTGAAATTCCACTTGGATGCTCTGGTACAATTGCTTTTTCAGTTTGCATCAGTAATTTTAATTGAAGACTTCAGGGAATAGACAAATGACAGGGCTAAAAAGAATCAAAAGCTCTCTTCATAGCTTGAGGAATGTCTATTTGTAGGCACTACTTAATGGAGGGGCAGCACAGACTCAAGCTCTAAATCCCTATCAGGCAGAACAGATAGTGATACATAGAATTTTTGCAACTCAGAGAGAACACAAAGATATTGAATATCACACCAGCCAACTGAAAAATCTGACAAGGTGCATACAAAGACCTCAGATGTAGACAGTAATAGTGTGTGGCATACAAAATATGGATACTTTTTTTAGTCTAGGCTTGTCTCTCTCCTGGTTATCATTCAATGAGTACCTCACAATATAGTGAATACCAAGAAGGAAAATATGAAAAAAACCATTAAAATAAGAACCTCATGGAGATTAAAATTCAATAACTTTGTGACAAAAGTAGACACCTTTCCTAGTCCTTTGGTGAACATAAGGAAAAAATTACAGATATTAATGTGACCACTGTACCAAGTTATCTGAAAGCCACAGAAACATAAAAAATATAATGGAAAATTAATTTTAGAAAAAAGTAGCACAAGTATGAAAAATTTCTAGCAACCTAAGTACTACCTTCTTGTCTTTCTATTTACATACAGAGCTCAATGAACTGCCTGCCTTAAAATTTGAAAGAACAGGGGATTGAAAAAGAATCTCTTAATTGCTATTAATATTCCTAAGATGCAAGTATTAGTTTTACTGTCACCATCACACATTTAAAACCACAAGTCATATCCCTTTCCCCAGCTAAATTGTCTTATTATATGATATCAAATAAATAGTTAAACTGGCATTTTTTCCTTTGCTTTGTGTTTGAAAACCCTTAAATATAATGTTTTCATACTTCAGCACTTTCTTCTGTGACAGGGAAACAGAAGATTTGTCCTGGAAAAATTCAAGATAAGATTCAGATTTAGACCCCTTTAAACAACAAAAAATAATTAAGAGTTTTGCTTTAAAGAATTCTGGTTACTTAGAGACTCAGGATAAAATTGTGAGGACTAGCAAAGTGATAGATTGTTAAAACTGGGTTAATTTTAACTGTACACCTCCTGCATAGTTTTGGCATTAGTTATATGATGTGCACGTTTTTTGAATTAAATTAATTGGGATTAATTGAATTAAATGGGATGCTATGTACTGCAAAAAGAAAAAAAAAAAAGATAATATCAGATTGTCTCAGCTATGAGCTAGCAGGGCATCTGTTAACTTTGTCCTCGTGTCTGGTGCAAAGACCACAGCACTCATGTTGTGGTTCCAGTCTGCAGACCCTCACAATCTCCTTGATTTAAAAAGCCAAACTAACTTTTGAAATGAAAGAAAACTGGTACTGCAAAACCAGGCTGAGGTTTTAACAAATAGTTACTGCTCATATTTCTCACAAACAAGAAAATGCAACCAGCACTGCTGGTGGAAGGAACTACAGGTTTTGTTTGTACCTGATGCAAACACGGTGCTTCTGCTGTGCTTTGTACCATTTCATCAGCAGCCTGGAGGATGCTGGAACACAAGCAGTAAATATAACACAAATTCACACCGACTGGCCTAACGTGGGTAGGAGAAATCATTCTCCATGATGCCTGAAGTAATTTTTGTTATTGCTGTTAGTTACTTTCCAAACAGGTAATTTTCTTTCTCTGAACTCCATGGGATGATTAGCAACATATGGAGACAGAGAGAGACGTGCAGTCTCAGCTAGACTAAAACATCAGATGAAACATCCTAGCTTCCAAATAAAGCAGGGGTAGTAAGGGAAGCAGATAATACAAGCTGGTTTTATATGTGCTGCTCCACTCTCACAGTCCTTCCTCACCTGGCATCAGCTTGCAGCTGCAAGACTGACACTTCATGAGGCCTTGGTGCATACTACAAGAGTGTTTTAGCCTGGAGATGCATAAGACCAATGAAAAGATAGTCCTTCCTCAGCAGTCCAACTAGTAGCACAGCTTCTCACTTTCCTAACACCATGCCTTAACTTTGGGAGCCAGCTTTCCTGGAGCCACTGGTGGAGAAGGTGTCAGGCAGGTGAGATAATTAAACTTCAGCCAGCTTCAGGTACTGTGGAAATCAAGCCCTACATGTGTGTGACCAGCTGCTGGTCAATTAACCTCTTGAGATGGCAACTGTGGTAAACAGTTGGCACCCAAGTGAAGGGAATATTGTAAAAGAGACTATTATTGGTTGGGTTTTGACTGATAGCACTTCAGAAAGACATGACCTCTTTGAAAAAGAGTATAGGTACTATGGTGTGTGGTCATGATACACTGAGTGGTGTTCTGAAAGTATTAACATTTCCAGATGACTGCCAAACATAGATTTTAATTTTAACATTTTTGCTTCTTTGGATTGAAGGCATTCTTTGTGCATACATAGTTCATCTTTTCTGTTGCTCAAACTAGGCAGCTTGCATCTCAGCTGAGCTCACACTAGGTGAGATGATGGTTTGTTCACATGATCTGACAATGGATAGACAGGGAACAGAATCAAGCATCTGTTTGAACTTGTAAAAATGCATCCTTTTGCAGATATCCCAAATTCCTTCTGTCTTGAGTGCTCCGCTTTTTATAAAGCTTGTAAGATATTAGCCTTACTGTGAAAAAGTATGGAATAATGAAACTAGATAATTATTTCCTAAACCTAGTGACATTGTAGGGTCAACCACGTGATAATGGCTTTGGGTTTGCTCTTATTCACTTAAATAATAACATTCATGGTTTCGCAGATCAACAAGTGTGGTTTCCCCAATCTTCTTACATTTAAAGTAACCTCAGCTTCTTGAAAAATTCATCATATGCAGAAGAGTGTTATGGGTCTTGACGTATGTCCATGGACAGAAGCAAGGCCATGGATCACTCCTTCCAGCATTTCTTACAGCTCATTCCCTTTGGAGATCTCTAAGGTGCAGTAGAAATTCTGAGTGGTAGGTGTGGGACCAACCTCTTTTTTCTCTAGGCTTCATCCTATTACAGTCATACAAAAGTAATAGATGTCTGCTTACATGGTAGGTGTAGACATCTGAATTGCAGACAAGTATATCTGTTAGCTGAACCTTACCTTTAATTTATGAATTTCTATCTCTAGAATAGATCAGCTAATATAGAAAAACTACCATTCCTGAGAGAACAACATCTAAAAAGCACAAGTTTGCATTGTTTACAGCTGATTTAGCATCTTAAAGCTGGCCAAGTGCATGCTTGGCAGATGACATGAAAGAACATATTTCCCCTTTCTTGAGTCACACTGTTGAGCTATGACATTTCACCACAGATTTATGTTTCTGGAAAGTTCAACCTGCAGTGACCAAAGATATTCATCAGTCAGAAGGGTCATCACCAGACTCCAAGAACCACTTTTGCACCATGTCTTTGAGCTGTTTCCTGGAAACCTTCACCAAAGGAAATGGAGCTTGCTGAAATGTGGAGAGTGAGAATCTTTCCCCGAGCTTGATTATGTGGGAGTGTTTCAGTTTATCCAGTCCATTGAATAACCTTGAGAATTGTAGGAGAGTTTTTGCCTCAGCAGCTTGAGCTTTTATCTGACTCATCCTCAGGCCTAAATCTTTGTTTGCCTTAGAACAGCAGTCAGTCAAAATCACTCACTGTATAAAAATCTTTTCATGTAGATGCAGTCTTTTACCAGTGATGTTCACTCAGTATTTAAATCAAATGAAGGGGCATCTTACAAGCAGACAGTTTTCTGTTGGCTGCATGAGGCTTCAGACAAAACAAAGCAATGTAACCTCCCAGAAAAGAATGTGGTATCAGCTCCTAGGCTGTCCTAAGATAGACAGAGATGCTGTGGAGTGTAATGTTCATATCCAGCAGCTTGATTGAGCTCCAAATGCTAAAACATGTCCTAGAAAGGCATTTTCAGGATTATTAACAACCATTAGTGCACAGATGCTAGATTTACATGAGGGCATAATATCCCCTACAAATTCTGAAACATCTGGCAAATGGGATCAGGAATGTAATTTTGGTTTTTTTTGACTCATCCACTGAGATGTGGTTCCTCTGAGTCTGCTTGTGAGGTTTATTGCGGGTCCAGGACAAATATAAACACCTCTTAGTGCCCAGCACTGGGCACCAAGGGGCTCTGATAGTTTGTCAGGACCTCAGATATCTCTCATTGCATCTCAGTGCACTTGGTTTGCCTCATTGCTTTGTTTCCCAGCAATGCCAAGGCACTGTCAGGCAGCTGCTTCTGTGCTCCCAGTGGCTTCCAGGCTTTCAGCAGTGGTCCTCAGGGGTCATTACTGGGACAGGCACCATTTAGCATCTTTGTTGGTGATTTGGACACCGTAATTGAGTGTACCCTCAAAAAGTTTGCTGATGACATCAAGCTGTGTGGTCACATGCTGGAGTTCCACCTGGTTTAGTGGAAGGTTCACCTGTTTCTGGTATGGGAGGTGGGACTGGATGACCTTGAAGGCCCTTTCCAACCCAAACCATTCTATAGCTCTATGTTCCAAAGGATGAAATCCAAAATTGCTCCATTTTGAAACCTTCAGATCACACCGTGTTGTTATGATCATATTTAAGGGTGACAATATCTTACAGAGACTCACTCTTTGAATAGCATTTGTCTCTGACCCCTATATTAGATTTTGGGTGGAGAAATAAACCAAAGTAACAATGGTAGTTTTCTATGAGCTTGTTTCTTTAAAAATTAGCTTGAAGTACAGCTTTG
The DNA here is from genome assembly GCA_013398275.1 of Promerops cafer. Classification (NCBI taxonomy): domain Eukaryota; kingdom Metazoa; phylum Chordata; class Aves; order Passeriformes; family Nectariniidae; genus Promerops; species Promerops cafer. Next base: position 154,229 of record VZSE01005046.1, read on the forward strand.
GTGCCTTCAGCTTGTGGCCAAAGTTTAGGTAAGATAAACGAGATGGTGCCTTTTCTTTGCATTTCCCCCAAATCTGCTGCAGGTCTGAAGTATGAAGATTTTGATAACCCCTTGGCCAAAAAATAGTATCAGCTTTGCAAGGGACAGGGTCCAGAATCATATTAGAGCTGGGGGCACCAGTGCTGTGGTTATCCCTTACACTCAGGATCTCACAGATCACTGTCACTGCCCTCAGACTTTCTGCTATGATGCCCTACTGCCACAGTATGATGCTTTGATCTAGAACCAAAGCTTCCCATGACCCTGATCATATATGTAGTGCACATAAATTGAACAATGACACGTAGTATCAAAAGAATAAATAAAATATTTTAAAAGCTCTATTTATTATCCAATGATGTCTGACTAACAAAAAGAAACAGATGTAATTTCAGGTAGTTTTCCAATGTAAGACTTTAACAGCTTTATGAACAGAAAGCTATTGTTGGAACCTGGGAGGCTTTCATGTCTTCAGTTGATTATACTGTAAAATAGCTCAATAGGGAGAGAAAATTTAATTTAGGAAATGTGAAAAGGATTTGCTATCAGGAAATAAAAGCACTTTGTTGAACAGTACTTTTAGAAACATCCTGACCTTAAATATATTTTTTCAGTTTTCCATTAACATATTTAAAAATTACTTTATTTATAGAAACCATGTTAGATGACACAATATTAGTCTGAGATTCTCCAATTACTTTACATCAGAATCTGTCTCTTAAGAGTTTCATCAGAAACTCTTCTTAAAAATGAAGACATTTGAAGCCAAAATTTGTTCTGAGATCTAATTTTATATGTTTTGGGGTTACATAATTGTAGAGTGATTATATATTTGAATGTACATTTCCGTTTTGCTTTCCTAATGTAGTTGAATTGACCTGAGGGAAAAAAATGCTATTTCTATGCATTTTAAAGAACATTTTTCTTACATGTTCTCATCTCAATCAATGACTACAGTAATGACCATCAACAGTATTATGAAACCCATATTTAATTTCAGCATAAAAGTTCAAGTAAGTTGCAAGGATATCCTGTTTTCCACAGAAAATAACTCCATATGACCACGTTCACTAATAACCAGCCCACACTTCAGAGGGTTTAGCAAGTAACTATATTTGAGTTCTGCATCTGAGCATCCTAAACCAGAACAAACAAGGAAAAACTTCCACACCATGTATTAGATAGTATGAAAATGTTAGGGGAAAATTAAGTTTATGTCACGGAAATCTTCTGAACTTCAGGAAGTCTGTTGTATCCTTTGTTCACCTAATCAGCTAATTTAATAAATTTTGCCTTTGGGAACTAAACTGTATTAAGTTAAAATGGCAATAAGTACTGAGAATTAAAAAGCTGATAGACTAATGTTTTTGTAAAATCAGTGCTGAAAATCTATATTCTACTTCTTTCTTACATTTTATTTCTTCATATAAATTTTCTGTTTACCTCTTTGGCATTAGAAACACCATGCTGGCTATAACACTAGCTTTGAAGCAAATCTTATTTTTTTTTTTTTTTTTTTAATAATACTTTTCACAACCTTTACACTTCCTACTTGGCGAGTCCTGGAGAGTTCTACAAAATAAACTAGAATTCAGGGTGATTTATTCTGACTCACGAATATGACTATGATAAAAAAATTGACTACAATAAAAGAAGGATGAAATGAAAATTCCAGAAAAATTACTTCAGACTGTTCCACTCATCATTTGTGCCTGCATGTGTTTTTGTCTGCCCCCTGTACTGTAACCCACTAAAAGGATCTTTCTCTGCTGCTGTGATCCATCCACAATGATCTGTTATCAAAATTTAGAAAATTATCTTCATAGTGACTCTGGTGACCATGAAATGGGTTTTCTATAGAGGCAACAAAAATTCCAAACTAGCATTTCTTTTTTTTCAATGTCTTGGTGAGAAATGGAAGGATAAATTATGCACATGGATAAATTGTGCTGGGGAGAGATGGTACAGAGTGACAGGGCTGCAAAAACACAGGAACACAGGACTTCAGTCCCTAGGAACCAGCTGTACCCATGGAAAGCCCAACTGGACCTAAAGAACAAAAATCATAGAACAGCAGAATGGTTTGTGTTGAAAGGGACTTTGAAGATCATCTACCTCCCTTGCCACACACTAGACCAGTAGGTTGCTCAAGGCCCTGTCCAACCTGGCCTTCAACACTTTCAGGGATGAGGCATTCACAAATTCTGGGCAAAAGTCTTCACCGTGAGAATGGAGAAACACTGTGACAGGAGTCCACAGAGGCTGTGGAATCTGTGTCTTACAAAATTTTCTCAAGACCCTGAGAGACCTGATCCAAGCACAAAGTCAGCCTTATTTTAAGCAGGGGGCTAGTGACTGAAGGTCCCTGCCAACTGAAATAATTCTATTATTCTCTGTCTTTTCCTAAAGAAGATGACAACTGCTTGGAAACGGAATTCATCTTCATCCAAAAGAGAATACATCCATACACAGAACTGACATGACCCTTCAGACAGTGGTTTGCAATCTTTATCAATATGTGAACATGAAAATGCTTGCAGTGGTGGTCCAGAGCAGTTTTCAATCTCCTCAGAAGAAGTTTCTTTTATTTCATGAGTTTTCACAGATTCTTTTTTTAATAGGACACAAATGCCTATGTGTCCATATTCCACACGGAAAACTTATGATCATTCTAATAGGAACAGTATTGGATCAGACTCAACTGATTATTTTGCAAAACCATCCTTTCTAAAGAAATAAATTTGCACTAAGTAGTCTGTGCTCTCTATCTCTTTTCTTTCCGTGTAGACTTCCCTTAAGTAATCAGCCTACAAACCAAATCCCATTTTTATGTAGGGAACTGCAGAGATCTTTTCTCTCTTAAAATATTGTGAATTGGGAAAAATAAGCTACCTGGCACTTATTAGCAAGAAATTTTTACCAAGAAACTTACCTGTCTACATACATATTAATACAGAAACTCATACGGAAAATGTATGCATTAATGGAGAGAGTGAGACTCAGAAATCCATTTCTCATTCTATTTCTCATATAAAAGAACAGAGGAACCTTCATAATTACCTGTTTCCATTTTCCCATCTTGTGCTGCAGGCCCATCAGGAATTACACTCTTCACCTGGAGAAACTCATCCGGCTCGTCCCCACCAATGATGGTAAATCCAAAACCCATGTTGCTTTTCTTAAGAGTTGTGCTGAGGAAAGTCCCTTTCAGCTGTGATGCATCACGGGTGAAGAGTGGTTTTTCTACATCAGTCAACACAAACAAAAAAGACAAAAGTTCTGATCTAGTCACAACACAGCAGGGATAGCAGATAACAATATTGGCTGACACCAAGTGGCAGTGTATCAAAGGCAAGAAAATGAAGAGTGCAGGCATTCCAGGAAAAATATTTGTGGGTTCTTGTACTAATGCAAAGCTAAAAACGTATTTCTTATCTATGGCAGATCAACCATAAATGAAAATATATAAATATCCTTTGATATTAGAAATCCATTTAGAAGTGGATATTGTGTAGCTAAAATAATTACAACAATAAAAATGATCTGTGAGGTAATTTAAAAGCCTCTTTCCCAACCTATAAATTCAGCTTTGTCTACAAAGTAACACATTCTTCATAATTCCCCTCCCAACCGCAATGAGGAAAATATCCCTTGTGAATGTCTCATTCCATTTGTTATCCAGAAGAGGTAAATATTAGACGAGCTTTTCTCTCCAAACACAGGGGATTTAGGCATCCAACAAGTGACACACATGACAGCTGTGCAAACTTCGTGTCCCCTCTCCACGTGCCGTGGGGTGCGGTGTGGGTGCCAGGGGGTCCCCGTGTTTCTGTCCCATGCTGTACTCGGTGAGGGAGGTGGGGAAGGTGCAGAGTTTGTGACCCTGGCTGGTCCCGGGGCTGGTGGGCAGCGGGGACGTACCGTACAGCCCGCGCGCCCCGGCGGCGTCGCGCCGGCACTGCGACAGGTCATTCACGCTGCGGGACCTCCTGGGAGCGGGGCGCACGCGGGCAAGTTTGGGTCTAGGTAAGGTTGATGAGGAGCTTTCTACTGTTACAAAGGAGAACAAGCCTCATTCTCTGACTGTAACCTTACATTAAAGTTCATATGTCTATATCAGTACTGTTTGCTGCTTATACAGCTCCTTTTGAGAGCATTAATTTTTATGTTACCAAGTGGCGGCATTCTTGTAAACTCCTGTAACACTGTGCTTGAGGCTTTAAACTTAATTGATGCTTGCTAGATGAGCTAGCTTAGAAACATACCAAACATCAATTAAGAGTAATTTAGAGAAAGTACAATTAAGTATTGCAGTGTTGCCAGCCTCGGGTGCTCAAGAGAGAGTTGTACATTCCCAGGAACAGAATTTATGATTTTATTTAGAAAATTCGGGAGTCTTATCGTGCTTTCAGTTTCTCAGCCTTTAGGAAACACTAGATTCAACTTTTCTGTTTTTTCTCTGTGCCTCTGAAAGTTTTAGTTGGCCAGTGAGTCCTGCAACTATTGGAACTTGGGGCATTTAAGGGAGAAAATCGTTAAGATATAGGTGATAACCTTTTGAGCATTGGCAACAATACTTTTTTAACCAGACTATGACAAAATCATTGTCACATAAACAAGAGAGCAGGATCTTTCAACTTAACCAAGATAGCTGACATGGTACCATACCTCGGAAACCTTGGGCCTGCATAGGCTTTGTTCCAAGTTCTGCGTTGGGCATGTTATGCTGCTGTAGCTTCCTTTTTGCTTCTAGGACAGGGTTTTCAAATTGAGTTCTTCTATTTATGTGGCTGGAAAAAAATTGGTTTTGATTAAAAATTAGGTTCAGTTGGGTAAATAGATAATTTTCACAGTAGGGTGCTGCATGTAGCTGAGGTGTGTGTGGTTAGAGAGTAAAACCGTGAGGAGCCCCCAATGGGTCTGAGTGTGCTCCTTACATTTCACACAATTTTGTTGGGGATGAGAATATACAACCAGTGCCCTGTGTAATGAACAGCACTGAGCAGCATCCTATCATTCAGTATGCTGAACTGCTACAGACAAATGATTTTGGTCTATGGGATTACATATTAAACAGCAGCACTGCTGAAACATGCTACAGCAAGTTTTTCATGTCTTCAGCATGACCACTGTTCTGTGTATGATTCAAAGGATCTCAACCAGTTTCATGCATCATTATCAATTACTTGTAAGTGAATTTACTCAGTCATGTACAGAAAAAGAAAAGCCTAGACAACAGAGTGCATTTATGATGGTAATTTACAAATAAATCTAACATAGGCAATAAATTGAAGATTATTCCCTTTTAGTACTATGGTGCGTATCTGCTCAGCTGTACAGAAAAACCAGATGCAGAAACTAAATTAGATGGCAGACTAGAACTACATAGATCAAATATGAAATATAAGAAAAGTTAGTACACATATTTTTTCTTGATGTTTTACATTTCCTACTACAGGTCATTAAGTCCATCTCTGGCATTATACAACTATTTTTCTGCACTGTGTTTAGGACTATGATCTTTACTAATACTGTCACTATATTCTTAATTTTAATTCCTTAAAGCACACATTTTATCAATCACTGAACTATCCTTCAATCCTGTGCTGGGATATGTTTTGCATGTTTTCTGAAGGAGGTAAAAGAATGTAGTAGGCTGCACGGAACATAGCTGCAAGATAGGATCACAATAGAATCTCAATGAAGGCAAGGGGCTTGTGCTTCAAACACTGTTCTGGGGAAACAAATACATATGTACAGAAGGGCAGGCTTATGTCACTCCTTTATTGATCTCACTGGGCTACCATCTACCGAGGTCTTCTGAAAATACAACCCCAAACATGGGTTTAAGCACTTGGACAGCACTTTCACAACTCTAAGATCCTAAAAGGGTCTTCTTTTACATTGCAATGATGTTTTTGTGCCACATTAAGCACTTTTCAGGTCCCTTGAGATTTTGATCCTACCATCACTTCAAAGAAAATAAGTGGAATTGCCATTAGGAAGTGAGGTAAAGGAAAGGCAGCAAGTCCTATGGGAGTGCAATACACTTGCAAAATAGGATTTAGTGGCCAGTGTCAATGAAATGAAAAGACTTTCAGTCATGTAAAGGAATATTTGATTTAATGAGATGAAGTAAATGTGATAAATCCTTAGTTGCTACTTTGTTCACATGGCTATAACTCATTCAAGTGGCTGCTAGCTTTCTCTCATACTCTAAAATTTTGATTAATAGCTATCAGTAAATTTTGGTCTATGCCGCAGACACAGAAAGTCTCTCTCATTTCTTTCTGTCTTCAGACAGGCTGTTTAAGATTGTAGGTGTTCCTTTCCTGGACTTTTGCTTTCTGTTATTTCTAGTAATTGTCAGGGTCTTCAGCACCTTATTCTATTGCAAACCTAGAAACTTATGACAAAAGGGAGAAAAACAGCACTAGTTAAAAAATGGAGAAAGCAAGACTTATGTGCATTAAAAAAGGTAATCATGAACTACTAACATAAGCATGAAAGAAGTAATTATGTGATGTGTTTATCATTTGATGTATTTCCATGTTGTAAAGGAAATACTGCTTTTGCCTCTACACAAGACAGTGATGAAACTCAAATAATACATAATGTTCTGAGCATCCATGATCAAATGAAATGAATCTCTGTGAAAGGTTTTACAAGAAGACCAGTGAAATAGAGTCTTCTATTATAGAAGATCAAAGGAGTTTTAGCTTTTTATTCAAGCAGAATTAATTCTGATATATAATTGCATTCTATGAATACATTTGGAAGTAAATACTAGAATGTATTAAAGATGCCAGAATTTCAGACTTGAAGTCTGTGAGCTTCTAACAAGAGAAGTGTGAAGTTAGGAAACAGCTTCCAGTAGGAGGTATGGAGTACAATATCTAGCTTGTTTTATGTTAGCATTTCATAAGGTTAAAACCAGGGTTGCTACACACATGGGTTAATTGCTTCAACATAGGGATAATCTCTTACTTTAGGGGTTCTAAAGTATCTAGGTTCTAAAGTATCTTGTCCTCCACAAGAGCAGAGGTTTCCCCATGGCTCTTGTGCCATATCATGGAGATGTAATGGATATCCAAGATTACACTCCAGATCTTCATTCAGGACCTTGCATTATGCTTAGTGTCATGCTGCAATTGCAGGGCACATCTCAGAGCTGCAGAAGGGCCCCTGCAGACCTAAGATTCAACTTATATGTTGTTCTGTGATATAAAAGGAGTTGAGATTTTAGCTCATCTGTGTTCATGGCTCAAGAAAGATTAATTACTGTGGTACTGACATCACAGCTAGAATCTGTTTTCTACTGCCTACCTACAGTTTCTAGGTAGAGTTTAAGTTGTGGTTCGGTCCATTTAAACAGAAATATCTTTGACAACAGCTATCTTGAAAATGACATTTTGTCCTATCAGATCAGATAGGAAGACTAACACAGGTTCTTGAAGCACCTCATGTTGTTGGTGCAACTTTAATAATTCTAAGCTCCAATTTATTCCCATATTTTGACTGGTTTTTGGTAGTGTGCAATCTCAAAAGCACAGTGTGAAATTTCCAACTAATTAAAAAAACCCTCTGCATTAAATATTGTGTCCAAGAGGAGTCAAAGAAAAGAAAATTATAATCAGTCATTTTTATCAGTCAGTAATATTGTATTATGCTCCTATACTGATGATACATGAAACACATCTCTTTTATGCAATTTTAAGTGCTATACAGCTTCATGGCTAAATCAGAAAAAGTGCTCTTGATGAGTTTACTTGAGAAGGAAGTTGTTAAGCTAAGTAATGCTCTTGAAAGGACACTAGCTTTTAATCCAGCTACTTCAACAGCATAGAAAATATATATTACTAGCCTAGGCCTCCATAAGACAAGCCAAATGTGAGTTTTAGAGATGGTTACAAGCAAGTGCTTTTGTGGTTAACACAGATTTTGGATGGTAGCTCAAATTGCTCATTGCTCATAGGATCTAATTCAGTGAACAATTCTAACTTCAATTTTCTTTCTTTATTTTATACAATATATATAAAACCAAAAATCCTAATCCAATGCCTAATCCAACTAATTTCCTCCAGTGCCACTGTGGCTGTGTAGAGAAGGAGTGGCTGGTGCTGCTGGCCCCTGTTAGCTCACTGTATCTTAACTGGGGACAAACCCTCAGATGTAGCATTTTCTTTTGAGCTGCGTTTACTTCTGATGTCAAAACACTGTCTCTGTGTGATGAGGAGGTACCATCACAACCAGGCAGCCTGTAAGACATAGACACAGTTCTGCCCTCTCAGCAGTCAGTGGGGCCAGGCTAAGTTGTTTTTTGTGAGGAGTTTCAGATTAGGTGCACTTAAGACAACTGAAATGCATCCTTAGGAGGTCTGTGGGCTGTAGTGCCTCATTTGCAGAATTTAGTTGATGGCCAAGGGTCTTCAGCTGGGGATGTGTATTCTGTCCCCACCTGTCAGAGGTGGGGCAGTTATCTCCTGTTAATTGGCCACCTGATAATACCAGGTGGGGCAGTTTTCTTTATCTCAACCAATCCTCCCTCAAGGAGGTATCTTCTGTTAATGGACATTTGAGTCTCATTGTGAGATGCTCCGCCCAGGGGGAGGAGCCAAGCATTCCTACCTGGATAAAAATCTGACATCTGGAGCAGCATAGCAGCCTTTCCCACTGGATTCCTAGAGGAAGGTCCGGCCCATCTACACTGCCACTGGACTTTCAGAGGAAACCTACACCTTTCTACAGGATCACTGCTCCAACAGAACCACATCCAGGAGGACTGCAGCCACCATTTCATCAGACTGTTACCAGCACCCTGACCAACAGGGTGTCAGGTGGGATTCTGACTCTGTCAGGGGTTTCTTTCTTTGTAACTGTTATATTTCTATTTTTAATCTTCCTAGCAAAGAACTGTTATTCCTAGTCCCATATCTTTGCCTGAGAGGCCCCTTAATTTTAAAATTTGGAGGGAGGGGGTTTACATTCTCCATTTCAAGGGAGGCTCCTGCCTTCCTTAGCAGACACCTGTCTTTTCAAACCAAGACACCAAGGCACTGAGCTCTGACAAAATGGTAGCAGGTCAGAGCATGGGCACCAGTAGAAGTATTTTAACCTATCTCCTTTTCTTAACTACTTTAATATATGGGGTGTTTTTTTTTTTTTTCTTCTTTTTGCAGTTTTTGCCTATAACTTCTAAAATTGTTGCCTATTGCCCAACAAAGTAATTCTGGGGATCAGGATGCCTATAAAATGGATATTCTAATGCATAACTTGTTAGTGCCCATCTACTCTTTATATTAACATTTTTCAGTTGATAACACTTTATAATGACAAGAAGACCTGAGATAACTTTTTCTTTTTGAGTAGTAACAGAGAGTTGTCAAAAGTTGTAAGTCAAGGAGGTATATTTTTCCAGGCTAAATACCTCTACAGCTAATTTAGCTGTTCTATTAAAGAGCCCATGTCTGGAAAGTGAGCTCTGTGTTGTAGTTAATCATCCTTAAAGAGGGAAACAATCTATTGGCAATTAGAATCCTGAAAGACCCAGTGCACTCTAATGACTACTTTCTCTTCATAGTCCTGCACAGCTCAGTGCTGTTAGTTCTTAGTTTACAGATAAAGACTAGATTGCATGAAAGTTAGCAAACATATAGCAAACACTTCTCATTTATGTCAAATCTCTACACATTACAAATGANTAAGACTAGATTGCATGAAAGTTAACAAACATATAGCAAATCTCTACACATTACAAATGAAGTCTGGACCTGCATAACAAAGCAAATGAAAATTATAATATTACCTGACACCTACATTAATGAATGATTAAGAGAGCTAGTTATACTGGAGTTTTTTTTAACAGAATTTGCAAATACATTGTGATTTGTCTTTAGGAACTTGACTAGCAAGAGGTTTAAGTTTCTTTGTTTTGGTTTTTCTTTTTTAGCGTTTTCTCTGGTCTCAGAATATTTGAGCTGTACATGGCTGCTCTTTGTAAGTTGAAATGGAGTCTGTCTGACTCATTGCTCAACCTTACCAACTTCCCATGGGATACAAGTACCTCAGTGAGCAGAGTACAAGCCCTTCTTTCATGAGGTTTTTGTAGGCCTGCATGTAAACTTGGACTGGACCTGAATGTGTGGAAGTTTGTAATCTTGCTTTTCATAATTTACCTACTTTTATGACAAAATTAAGAGAGTTTATTGTAACCTGATTTTATCTAGTTAAAAATGAACTCATCTGTTGAGTACTGGTAATAAAAAAAGCTGTGACTGTTACATATTGTAGCAGGAAAAATGGAAAGCAATCTTTGTTTCAAATTTACTGACCTCAGACAGCAAATTAAACTACAGCTACATTATACTAACTATAAAACTCCATGTGAATTTAGCAGGGGTGCAGTTTTAATGCCATACCACGAGCATCCATTCCTCTTCTAAAAACCTCAGAGACTGCAGTAGGTTTGATGTATCTGTCCACAAATCTTATCTGTGGTAGGATTAACAGATTTGGCACTAACAGCCCTAAAATATGTAATTGCACGATAACATCTGGGCCTGGTGCCGTGCATCTGTTTACCTGTGGTTGGACATGAAATGCAGATAAATGCTTGTTCCTTTTCTGACTCTGCAGTGGAGTGTGAGCCTTGCTGGTGCCAGAATGCCTTGGGCTGCACCAACAACCAAGCAGAGTCTCAGTAAGGTATTGATGCACAGAAATTGCACAGCACCTGTTACGCTCCAAAATACACTAAAAAACCATTGGGGTAGAAGCTTTACTTATACCCAGCAGCTGCATAATTGCATGTGCAGAAATTTGTGGTGGGGATTAAGTACAAAATGATAGGAGAACTGCAGCCCCTACCTACTTGGGGACATCATAAAAGAACTCAGGCATCACAAGAGGGGGTAATTTAATGGTATTATGTAGGGACTTCTAAACTTATCCTTTGGCTTGAATCTGGACTGACTAAAGTGACTTGAGATGAGCAGCAAAGTAGATGGAGCTGCTGCCTCTTTCACCTGAGGGCAGGAAGCAAGCTGGGGACAAAGGAGAGCAGGTGTCCTGGCATTTGGAGAATGGGACAGAAGGACTCAGCAGAGCAGTGGCCAAACACCATTTTCTGTGGATTGTTTGCTTTGTAGAAGGCTGGGGAACATGCATGGGCATCCACAAGCTTCTGCTGTGACAGCAGGTAAGAAAGGGGCATCTTACATCTTCCAGACCTCCAGAAATCAGATGATTTCTTGATCTCCTCACACACTTGAACCCTTGCATAACAGTTGCATATCCTGCAGTCTGGCAAATCTGCATCTCCAATACCTGTCCAGGGCAATCCTGCTGTCAGTGTGTTATTATGGATTCAAGAGACCAAGGGAAAAATGTGAGGCACAAAGGAAATTTTCTGTTTTCTATGGAACAACTAGATAAATATACTGCATGAATGTCAAGACTTGAAATTGAGATTTTTAGGTCAGGGGCCATATTGTCTAAAGATCTCCCTTGTTTAATAAAAGGCACTAATGGATAGTTGCTTCTCAACCTTTCAAGTGCTGTCTGCACAGTAACAGGAGTGGTTTTCTGTCTCCTCTCCTGCATACTGTCTGTAGAGAGCAGGGTGAGAATTGACCCCTCCCAAACAGGTATCACAATCTGAATCTTGATTCATTTTTCATAAGTCTCATTCACTATGTTAAGTTAAAAAAGCAGAGGAAATAATTTCTGATTTATTATTTTATGAACTAACTGGCCAGGTTCTACTATTACTTCAAACAAAAGCATTTTGTTGGCCTTTGCACAGAGGAAGAAGCTTTTTTCTTGTTTCATAACTAAAATAGAATCTGAAGAAAATGAAAGCAAGGGTTGTGCTATGAAAATAGAATTTATATTGTTTTCAGCTGCACTTTTAAATACAAAATAAAACATAAAATTTTACATGCAGCGTATAAATAATTTGACTTCTGGTATAAACACCTGATTTGCAGCAAGTGAGGACTACCCAGGAACGGATCTTAACTGAGCTAAAATGATTATGCTTTACTCTATTCATTGATTAACAACATTTATACCTTGGTGGATATCCAAAGCTTAGATAGAAAATGCAACATCTTTTAATGGATATGTTCTTTGTACAGGTGTCAGCTGGAATGGTACCACGAAACCAGACCCTGGATAAAGAGTGTGACTGAATACCTGAGTCACTGATTTGGGACACTTTGAATATATCTGGGTACATGAACTGCATTGATGCCTGAGAATTCCTGGTATATCCTTAGTTTAACATACCAAGTAATTGCACCCATTCCTTGCCAGGCTGAGCATTGCAGAGGATATCAGTATGAGGTCATGACATATTAATAGCAACTAAATATTGAACTTGGGAACTTACTCAACATAATAAGTGCCATAAATGGGATCATCAATTTTCTCCCAGCCATATGGAAGCTCTGAAAAACAAAGAATGAATCCCTCTCAGTAAATGCAGTACAGAATGCAAAGATTTCTAATAACAAAATTGAGGCTCTTTGCTGGGTGTTGAGGTGAATTAATGCTGAAATTAGATACAGTGACTAAAGCAAATGCCAAATCTTGAACACACCCCATGGCAGCTACAAGTAGTAGTAACTTGGAAATTTGCATGTAAAGCCAGGTCTCAGTTTCTAGAGCAACACATTTTGGTTGAATTTCTTTATTGTTCCAACAGTTGTACCAGCCAACAACTGTAGCACATCTTGTGTGACATCACTGCTAGAGGAAGTGAGGGCATTCTGTTTTCACAAATAGGTACACACAAAAAAATTAATTTGCTTTTTGAACTTTTTTCTTAGGAATCCTGGAAAAGTTGGTCTAGAAGGAATGAAAAGTTTGTCTCCTGTCATATAAGTACAGTAAGTATACTGAAATGCTTGCATTATTCTTCCTACTTTGATGGAAATTCCACAATCTCCAAAGGCATCCTGTTCCAAAGGTAACAGAAGGCTTAGGAACACAGGAGCTCAGAACAGTACATGAAAGTACAAACCAAAATAAGATATTGTAGCATTCTCTGGACATAAAGCTAACTACATTTTTCAGAAACAGAGATCCCTAAAACATTATGGTCTTAACAATGCAACTGTTATTAATTCAATAATATTGAAAATCAATCTGCATTAATTTATAACCAAACTGCCACATATATATTCATGTACATCCATACTTATTTTATTATCACTCACACTGAATGCTTAAAAAAATATTATACTGCCAACAAAATTTCATCTTGTGTTTAAAAGGCACCAGACAGAGGCAACAAGTATCTCAGTTGATATGAATGGAGTAAAAACCTCAGTACCAGATGTGGTGACTTGGATGGAGGAGACTCACAAAGGGATGGGCATTCCCATTATGCACAGGTATTGATTCCTGTGCAGTTAATGACTATGACACAATGTACAGGGAGTGGTACTGAGATTCTAAATGGAAATTTGACGCTGGAATTCCTTATCTCAGATTTTTTTTTTCTCTTGTTAAACTCCATTGCACTATTTTAAAAAAACTTTTTGGAGTCAGGGAGTACTGAACTAGACAGAACAGAACTGATGTAGATCATATTGAACAGTCATTACACTGGTCGTAAAGTACTCATAGATGACTTGAGGGTTTTTTTTTCACTGACAACATGAATAGACAATTATTGACTTGCTCAAAGGGGCAAATAGGAAAGTAAAGCCTGAGTGGCAAAAGGGAGGCTAAAGGGTTAAAAAGCCATGTTAATCTCTGATTGTTACTTCTCCTCTAAATGCATTCATAGTAGCTGATCCTTTCTTGAGTGAACCTGTTTAGACTGCTGTGATCTTCATGTCACATTGCCCCCAGGGGATGTCCCTGCTCAGCCTATTCCAGTCCTGCAATGAAAGATACAACCCTCTGCCAGAGACAGGCAGATGAGGAAATGCCACGTTACTTTTTTTTTTTTAACAGAAGGCTTAATGTTGCTGCTCAATTTTTCCTATTATTCTTAGAATATTGTTAGCTTTGAAATCTTCCTAAGTCCACACTCTGAACTACTTTTGTCAGGGCTATTTTGTTATTGTCACTTCATAGGAATAAAGGCATTCAAGCAGGTCACAGAATTATAGAATGGTTGATGTTGGAAGGGAACTTTGGAGGTTGTCTAGCCCAACCCCTCTGCTCAAAGCAGGGTCAGCCAGATCAGACTGCTCAGGACCATCTTCAGTCAGCACTTGACTATATCCAAGGATGGAGACCACAACCTTTCTGGGTAACTCAGTCTGTGCCCTTTTGCCTCTTATCCTATCACCAGACACCACTGCAAAGAGCCTGGTTCTGTCCTTGCACCTCCCTTCATGTATTTATTTAGATTGACAAAATCTCCCTTGAACCTTCACTTCTTCAGTCTAAACAGTCCCAGGTCCAGGTCCCAGGTCTCTAATCCTTTCCTCATAGGAGGGATGCTCCAGTCCCTTACTTGTCTTAGTGGCCATTCACTGGACTCTGTTCTTTATATCCCTGTCTCTCCTGTACTGGGAGCCCTGGATCCAGCACTCCAGCTGTGTCTCACCTGTGCTGAGCAGAGGGGCAGAATCATTTCCTTGCTCTGCTGCTGATGCTCTGCCAGGTGCAGCCCAGGAGGCTGCTGACCTGTTGTTGCAGGGGCACATCACTGGCTTGTCAAGGCTCTATGCATTAGAAAGCCCTGTAGATGCTCTTTCCAGACCTTCTCAGAACTTGAGTAAAATTAGGTAAGTCACCTTACAATGGCTCTGACAAAATCCTGTGTGTCTTGGGACAAGACTGTGTAATGTAATCCATAAATATTCAAAAAGAAATCAGCTGATGCAGAAATCCTGTACTGCCCCTACAGAAAGTTTCATTGCCAACTCATGCATGATAAGCAAGGCAAAAAATCTGCTATGAAAATTTATGCTTTTACCAAACACTATGATACAGGATGAATATAAAATATTAGCTTAAGTACTATTAGTACATTTTATTTTCATGTAGCCTTGTACAGCTTTCTTCTGCTTATTAACTTAATGTTGCTTTCATATCTGTCCACCTAAAATCATATTTCTTTAGAGAAAACTCAGACAGGTACCATTAAGACCGGTACATAAAAATACACACAAACACACACACATCCCCATAAACATACACACACAGGTGTGCATAGGTTCCTCTCCCAAAGTCCATTAGTAGATGCATTTTTTCCAAGTATGAAATAAATAATAAACAAGCAAGCAGATATTTTGTCCAACTTTGAAAGTGGGTATTTTTATGTAAGTATGTACACTACAAGACTAGAGATGCAGATAACATATTTAATTTTATGTATTCATAAAATTCTGAAATAATTGAGGATTCACTAGTAACCTATTGGCCTATTTTTTCCTAAAGTAATACTTAATTGTACTTATGAACTGGCAAAACTACTGAGAAGGAAAAAGAAAAATTCCATTTACTAGTGTAAAAGTCTGTAAAAATTTAATGTATTTGACATGCTAAGGAGAACCCACTTTTAAATGCATGGATTGAATGACTGATTATTTAACATCATAAGATAGCCATGGGTTCAGAAGAAAGAAAAACATGATTACCTTTGTGTACCATAATACTCTCCATGTAAGGTTATGCTCTGATTTTATTATTCCATTTAAGATTCAGCCTATAAGCTATGTTTAATTAAAATTCTGTGTTGACCAGTAAAACAGAATTGCTAGAGCACGAGCCCCAGGCCCCTGCCTGTTGAGAATGGCAGATAAGATTAGCAGAGTGTAGTTTACTACAGAGGTTCTCTAGGAAGAATCTTCTGCTACATTAGCTTTCAGGAGCACTGTGATTATTTTTCATTACATTAAATTGTGGCATCTATTCCATTTTTCACTACTGAAATGAAAGATTAAAGGACAGAAATACTTTACTGCTTCATAAAACAGGAAGCTTAGCATTTGCCAGATTAGGGGTGAGGGCATTACAGTTTCTCCTTTTGATTTCACTGCACCCAGGGATGATCATTCGGGATGAAACTGAACAGTAAATATTTGTAAAAGAGAATTGCTGTAAAACACTAGTGAAGGAGATTGCTGATGGATGTGAATAGGGAAAGGAGCTATATCTTACAGCTGATATTCATTTGGTTGCATCAACATGCCCGTTCATGTGCAATTTTTGCAAGCACTAGTTCATGGATACTGTGCTATAATATGACATCTTCATCTTTAGGAGCTCAGCACTTCTACCACTCTTGTCCTCCAATTTTATAGACTGCTGAAGGCTTTCTCTCTGTACAGGGAAAAAAAAATTAAAAATCTACCTTTTATTTTTAAATCTTAAATATCTAACATCCTCCTATCATCTGGTCCAGGGCCTGTTCAGGAATATTTATAAAATCACCTTTTAAAAATCAGTAATAGTTTGGGCAGTGGTTGGCAATGCTGAAACCATGAGTGGATGTAAGGGTACTGGATGGTCTGTATGGTATGTTTATATCTTCCAGTTTTAGCAATGCATGCTTTCTTCCTTACAAAAGAAGCAGCATCTAGCCAACACCAGTCATCCAAAACAATCTTTGCTCAGTAGCCACCTGGGTGAGCTTTTAATTCAGGAGAAACTGCCTTTCTATAAGTTAAATGCCCAGTGGTAATTAAAGAAGAAAAGAAAGCAAGAAAGTGAAAGAAAGAGAAGGAGAAAGAAGGGAAAAAAAGGAAAAACTAATATGAATTTGAGCAGGTCACTTTAATAATCAATTGTAGTGCCTTCTCATCACAGGCTGCTTATGCTAATGGTGCAGATGCTCTTATACTGCCTTCTGAAAGCTGTTGCATTTCAGAATGATTTTTAATGGTGCCACTTAACATTCTCTAGGGATGGAGAAAAGAGTACATTGTGGATCTCAATGTGCCAAGATGAAAAAGCATACTACCAAGCCTGGAAATGAATTTTTCTGAAGTTTATCATTTACTAACTGAGTTAAAGAGAGTCATAAAAACTTCTCAAGGTTTCAGAACAACAGAGAGCATTGTGTCACTACCCTGCTGACAGGCTGGAAAGAAAGATGAGAACATATTTCCTGATTCAGCTGCAAATCAAAATATTTGTGTAGTTCAAAGGAATATAGCATGAGAGAGGAAAAGAAAATATAATGCCTGCTGTTATTGAAAATACTGTCAATGAGCATGTGGAAGCTGTGGAAGTCAACACAAGTTTGGTTCACCTGCCTTGTTAACACCCAAGCACAGGCCAGGAATCATTTTCTAACCTATATAGAAGATTTTTCAGAAAAATACTGTATCTTCCCACTCAAAATCCTGCAGTTTTTTCATCTCTTGCTTTCTCTCTTTTCTTTCTCCCTGTTTCAAACTCGGTTTTGCCTTTTCAAGTCAGTTACCTACTGCAGAGTGCATCAAAAGAGTTGGATTAAAAGTTACAAAACAGTGCAGCCCCACAGTCCAATGCAGTGTCACAGTCTTCCAGTTTCTCTAAGAGATACAGTGTTTGCAAATATTTATTGCTAAGTCTAAACCAGTGTTCCTCACTGCACAGCTTACACAAAAAACCATCGCTTTTTTTGGCACAGCACACAGATTCCCAGGGGGTGGATGCTGCTCCAGGCATGGTGTGCTGCTCCCTCAGGAGCTCAGGGTTGGAGATGTTTGGTTTGGATACTTTTGTTTGTGCAAGTCCACGTTTTCCAGCTGATACATGAAAAACATTGTGATTGTGCTCCTGAAATTTCTGATACAGGTTGCCATAAGGAAAGAGAGGATAACACTACCCAATGAAAATCAGGATTTAACCTACTACCCCCATACCTATGTGAATTCTGCCAGGTCACATATCTGCATTCCATCTGGAGCTCAAAAACCAAACCAAATCAACAGGTATATGCTATGGCAACACTGAGTGTGTGGGGAGAGAAAAGAATTTGATTAAAAAGTTGGGAGTTGAATTGTTCACTCTCAGTGAAAATAACAACAAAGATAGGACTGACAATTCCACCTCCACAAAAAAACCCCAAACTGACTCCTCCTTTCATGGAATATCTAGAAAACCTAGGGAATGTACCACCTCCAAGTCAAGCCATGTAAGTTCAATTTCAATGAAACTCGTGTTTTCCAACCGCCGTTCTCATATCAACAAATTTCACAGAATCCTGACTGTTTATGTTCTGTCTGCAATCAAAAAGCATTCATCTGCAATTTATTCTCACAAATAAAATGTCATTATGCAAAATTTCTCCTTGCAGAATGGAAATAAATGTCTGAGTAATACATCGATTAAATGCATCTTCTTCCTTCTCTGCAGCTTATTGTGACATGGTACATCCTTAATTATGTAGAACATAGATTACTTAATATTACTATATATTCAATAATATTTTTTCTGAGCATTGTTGCCAAGTGAAATACTGGCAGCAGTTGGGATATTTTTTTAACTTTAGGTATACTTGATTCCTCTGACATGCAGAACTGTGCAACTACTAATTGAGATTTACATTAATACAGTGAAAAATGTCAACTGAATTACTTTTTGTTTTGTTTTTAATCAAAAAGTGTCTATAAAGGGCTTGCTAGATTTTCATTCAAATAAAAATTAAAACCCCCAATCAATTAGAAATAAATAAGGGTGAAAATAACTTATATGTTGAGAACTTAGCTAGATTACTGTAGGTAGTGCCTGAGGTGGTTTCCTTAATAAAGGTTTAATAAGGAACTCAGTGCTCAAGAGGTAAGTGGGCAATAACTGAAGCTGGTCAAAAGTACTCTCCATGGACCTTTTCAAGAGAAAGCCAAGAGTTTCTGTTAAGATTTCCATGTATTTATAAAGAATAGATTTAAGGAAAGCAGAAACATTGAAAAAATATTATTAAACTTCACAATATTTTTCATCAAATCTTGTCATCCTTTTATCTTGTTCTCTGTCCTTACTCCTGCATTAGTTGTGCCAGGTGCCTGATTCATATTACAGTACTTCTGTGGAGAGAGAAGCTTAAACCAGCTCCTTGTTGATTCTGAGTTCCCACTAAAGTGACCAGCATGTTGCTGGGGAAATAGAGATATCTCACATTTTGGCTACAAGTTCTTGCTCAGAACCCTGGATAGGAATGCATCCAGGCTCCCTTGGAATAATAAAACAGCAGTGTGCCTTAGTTTCCAAGAAGAGCGTGGTAAAATTTCTAAATTCTGTGTTAAATTACTCGCCGTCTCATTTTTAATATAACAAAGGGTACACATAAACAGAGTCACTGCAACACCCTCACAGCTCATAGCTTTAAACTAGCTGACATGGGCACTGCTAGGAATGAAGTCCCTTCAGGATGAGGGACATTTCTGCAGATGCTGACTGGCCGGAGGAGCGCGGCCCGAGCCCTGGTGGGCTCCATGCCCCCGAGCCGAGGTGGCCCCGCCGGCGGGTTCAGGGTTCAGCTGGGCACTGCTAAAGGCCAGGCTCAATGGGGCTTGGAGCAACCCGGTCTAGTGAAAGGCATCCCTGTGGCTGGGGGGTGCCATGAGAGGTTCTGGCACTGGCACACTCGTTTTGCCTGCAGAACAGGAGCCCTGAGTAAATCAACTGCACGCTGCATTATCAATTTGTATTCCTGAAGTTCAGCAGATTTGCTTCATGCCACGTAGAGCTGCAACGTGGAAGATTCTGCCTTTGAAACTGATTTTATTAACACAGCTGTTTTATGCTATATTCTTTAGACTTTGAAAAAACAGGCTGAAAAGAAACACTCTTTTTGATCTTTTGCATGTTCAAATCTTTCAGTGCTTGTATCTCATTACTGACTGTATCAATTCAGCCTTGTTACAAACCAGTGTTTTCTATCTAACAAATACATGATGTCATGAAGTTAGGCTTTTCTTCTGTTCTCCAGTCTCTTACTTTATTTATATTCTTTGCTTTGTTGTTAAATGTTTAACTGCATACCCTGTGAATGTGTGGAGTTACTGAATTTACTGTTATTATAAAACCTAAACCCTCAAATTTGGCTACTGACCTAAAAAGATCCATATAAAAGTATGTAGCTACTAACAGTGCAGGCCAAATTTTATGGGAGGCTGCCACGTATTTTGTCACTCAAATTCAACAACTTTAATTATCTGTTCACCTCTTAAGCTCTAGTACAACAAATTTAAAAAGTTTATTATCCTGTAACAAACCTAAATTACACATTTCAGTGCTATTTTCAGTGCCTTTATTAAGGGGGAAACAGGAATACCCTGAGCCTTTGCTCACAGGGTAAGTACCCCTGCCCTTGCCTGACTTGGTTGCCCTCTGCTGAACTTCTGTGTATCATGGGGTCCAAAAACTGGATTCAATATTACAGATGCAGTCTGACAAGTCAGTTCCCAGCTTGTACTGTTGCAAGATTTTGTTCCTGCCCAAGTGCAGAACTCTGCATTTGTCCTTGTTGAAATTCACAGGGTTTCTGCTGGGCCAGTCCACCAGCCTGGCTAGGTCCCAGTGCAGCCATGCCCTTGACCCTCTGGACCCATCAAAGTCACCTGCAAAGCTGACCTTGCTGCCTCCTTCAGACTGTACATAGAGATGTCAAACAGGGCAGATTTGTCTACAAACTGCCACAATACTCCTCTTCCACAGGCATTCAGGCAGTGTGGCCCATTAACCACTACCCTCTAAGCCTCAAAACCCAACCAGTTCCTTACATGCACAGTTCTCCATCCACCCAGATTTTTAATGCCCTAAATGTAATACACAAAATTTTGTGTCAGCAAAAAACCAAATCTTGAGTAAGTCAAGATAAATTACATCCACTGCTTTTACTTCATCCACAAATCCAGTAATTTTAGCAGAGCAAACAAGCTGGCCAGGCATGATTTGCAGTGGGTAAATCACACTAGCTGTTCCCAGTGCACTGGATATGGATGGGATGGAGTCACCTTTCCCCACAGCAGTTCTTGTAGTGCTGTGCTTTGCTCCAGTAGCTAGAAAGGTGTTGATAACACACCAGTGTTTTGGCTACTGCTGAACAGTGCTGGCACAGCATCACAGGTGTCTCCCCAGCATTCCCACCTCATGAGTTGTCTGGGTTTGGGCAAACTCTTGGGAAGGGGTATAGTCCATACAGCTGATGCAAAATGAAAAAAGGGATGTTCTGTATCATATGATGTCTGCTCAGAAATTAAAGCTAAGAGAAAGGAGAAGGAAGGAGAACCATCATTATTCATGACATCTCTCTTCCAGAGCAATTGCTATGTGTGCTGAAGTTCTGCTTCCTGGTGAGTAGCTGCACATCACTTTGCTGATGGAAAGAAGAGAGCAAAATCTTTTCCTTTGCTTCCACATGTGACCATTGCTCTTACTCTGTTAAACTGCCTTTATCTTGAAGCATGGTTTTTTTTCCTCATCTTATTTTCTCCCCTTCATCAGCTGAGGAGGAAATGGGTAGGGCAGCTTGATGGGCACCTGGTATCCTGCCAAGGGCAACCCACCACACTCTTTCACCACCCTCCTCTTCAGGTGCCCAGAATGTTCTCAGAGGACTCCATGTATCATCCAGGACACTGTCAGGGTCTGACGTCTGCCCGTGTTCTGAGCTCCTCTGCCACAGCAGATGAACACAGCATCTTGAACTTCACTGATTTCATGGTCACTATAGCTGAAGCTGCTGCTGATTATCACATCTCCTGCTAGTTCTTGCTATTAGTTCATAACAAGTCCAGGCATCACCTCTCATTGGCTTATCTGGTACCTGTAGCAAGAGCTTATTTCCCAAAACTGTCAGAAATCTTGGTGCCTGCTTATCTTCTTCCTTGTTGCCCCTGCAGCAGGTGTCAGGGAGCTTAAAGTTCCCCATGGAAGCCAGAATCTGTGATCAGAGACTTATTTGATTTGTTTAAAGTACATTTCCTCACCCTGATCAGGGGATCTGTAACAACAACCCAGGATGGTCTCCTTTAGTGTCCTCTCCTCTGATCCTGCCCCACAGACTCCATCAGCCAGCTGCTCAGGAGAGCTCCATACAGCCATGCTGCTCCTGTGCATGGAGAAAGCCACCTTTTCCTCATCTTCTCTAACCATCTTTCCTGGTCAGACATGTTATTTTGCCTTGTTTCTGAAGGATTTTTAAAATAACAACACTAAACTTTAATTAAAATTTCAATCAACATTAGAAAACATTTGTTTCGTGACTGCCTTCTCACTGGGCCTTGGGAGTCTCAAGTCAATGTTTAAAAATAAATCACATAGAATATTGCTGTCTGGTTTTCTGGTGGCTTTTTTCTGCCTTGTTATTACAACAAATGGCCATTACTTGATTTTATTTGACAGGCCAGTGATAGAAACAGGTAGATGTATTATAAAAAGAGACAGAAAAATGTAGCATCTGTAGTGATAATGTAAAAAAAAAAAAATAGCCAAGTACTACTTTGAATGCTTACAATGAACTGATTATCTGTGGGTGGTCTACAAATAGAAAGCTATCCCAGACTGTAAAATTTCAAAGATACATTACTTATTTGTGATGAGCTGCAACTGCCTCAGAATCACCAGATACTGGATGGAAATCTGAGAGCAGTTTAAATAAACTAGTACAAGTTAAATAAACTAGTACTAGTACAAGCTCTGATCAAGTACAAGGCATCTTACATTTCTGTGTTTTATTTACAAGTGGCCAGTGAAGTTCTATACAATCAGATAGCAGAATCCTCCTCGAGGTACTTTCTATATGATCTGTTTCCATGACTACCATGCTTTTTAATAACATGTTTTCATGGTTCTGAACTTGACTGCATATACATAATGCAGATATACTAGTTGTTTAAATAGTATTTGATGAAATAGATAAATCAATACAATTGATATGAGAGATTACATTGCACTGGGGAAAATTCATGTTAACACTGCACCTGCTGAAGCAGCAATTCTTCATTTATACTAGTGAAATAAGATCAGAGTCTGTTTTTTTCTTCTCAGTGGCTTCATTGCTTGTTGAGGGTGAGAACTTTAAAGACCCATTTTTTATTACTTTTTGCTTTGCTGTGAAATCAATAAAAAGCTGCTTTGGTTGCATGGAACTGCTTTCTGAAACTTCTTGTTATAACTTATTCATCATTATACATTAGTGATATTTATGGGGACACTCACTCTATACTTTACACATTATGTTAAAAAATCCCTTGGTATTTGAGTGACAAGGAAATACATATGAATTCACAAGCTTATTTTTCTTTATTTGAATTGTAATGCCATCTGCCAAAACTCACTCTCAGTATGGTTCTGTGACAGCATCAGAAAGGAACTTTGCATGAGAAGCAGGTGTGTGGTCCTTTGTTAATGTACCAGACACAATGTGCTTGCATTCATAAGGGCACTTTGCAATTTTAGTGTCAAATGAATACATCTATTTGTGTCAATGACAAAATTTATCAGGTTTCTAAGTCCCTTTTCCTTCAACAGTTTTAACTCTGTGGGATAATAATACAATAAAGATCTACCCATGTTTTCTTCATGTGTCAGTGTTCATTAATGTTGGCATGTCCTAACATGGAAGAAAAGTTATAGGAAGAAAGAAAAACAAAGGGAAGGCAAAGGGAATGCAAAATATGTGCGTTGTCACTTTTTATGACATTTCAGCACATAAAAATAAAAAATCATTACTATGAAAGAAGATGAAAGAACTACTTTGCCTTCCTTTTATTTTTCTCTCTTCCTTCTTGGTGTGAAACCTCCCTAGGAGTGAATAGAGTAGCAACCTAAACACTAGAGAGGGGGCTGAGAGGATACTGTGTTAGTGGGATGGAGATGGAAATGGGACAGAGAGATGGAAAAAACAGTTATCAGAAGAGAGTGTCTGCTCACTTTTTTCATGCATGTGCAGCAATAGAATATTTGCATGTCAGGGGACTTTCAGGTTACTCAGTCATGGCTGCCTTTATCATAAACATCAACCCAGAGAGATGAGCCATGTGACTTTCATGATACTGATACATGCAAGTTTGGAATCAGCAACTGATCTACTTAACTCCAACAGAAAGTAACCTTTTCCTCAGTGTATGCCCTGGCACGGGTATTATATAAATTGGTTATTTAAATTAAATTAATTAATTTTAATTGCATTTGTGCTTAATGGTTGAAGGTAAGTCTCCAAACTGAAGCTGTACCAACTCAGTGGCAGAATAAACAAATTTGATTTCCTGGTTTTATTTTCCTGGTCTTTTAATTTCTGCTCTTTAACATACTCCCATCCCTTCAGCTTCTGAAATATCAAGGTCACTACAAGTTCTTTAAATAAAAGAGACCTCCAGACTGCTTCTCCTACAACTATACCAAAAGATGTATGGTGTACCACAAAGTTACTACAGAATATAGGAACACAAAACACAAAAATTGAACAGACCCCTCACAGTATTTCACATCAGCCTAGCTTTGCCTAACTGTTTTATGCCTTTCTAATTCTTCTGTTAGCCAGCTTAGAAGTAATCAGATAAAGGCATACAAAGACATGTCTTTTACAGACTGACCTAGTGACACTTGATTGAATTTTTTATGAGGATTTCTCCCTATGGCCCAAGAGAAAATTCAGACAGAGTGATTAGGCTGGGTCCCCTCAATGTCAGCACATCCTATTCAGAAAGCCCAGTAAGAAAGGCAGCAGCATGACCTTACTGACTACAGCCTCAGTTATTTACAAAAATACATGTATGAGGGCCCAAAAGATAATATAAAAACTACTGTTCAACCAAGGCTGTCCCTAAATCACTAGAAAAGAGTCTGAGTACATCAGACAAATAAACTGCAGAATATGCAAGCAGAAGAAATGATAAAATTGATTTTGTTGTCATTGTGTGTAACTATGCATAGCTGTATTATAACCAGAGAAGAGCAAATAAGTACAGAACAGGTCAACTTTTTCTGGCTGATTATGTTTCCTTTCAGTCATTTGTAGTCTTCTTGAAACTTAATAAACTCTACTGACCATCTGCAGACAGAACTCAGAGGATGAAAATTTATTGAGACTTCTATGTTGGACAGGAGTAGAGACTATTATCTTAAAGGCAAGCAAAGCTGGAAGGGTCTTGATTTTACATCTCTCTTGATAGGCACTCTGCTGATACATAAAGTAATGGTGGAATTATCAGCCATAGCTTTCAGATGCAGGAGAATGGGAAAGATTAAGTTTCTTTGTAATTTATGATATATCCACCATGTGCACTTACCAAGAGCTAGTTATGTTTTTCCTTGGCAAACTTTAATTATTTTGAGCAAAATGTTATATGCCTACTGAATATGTGTGCTCAGTTCCTATGTTTGCCTTTTGGGCTGAGCTACAGTGAGGACTTGTGGATTTAAACTAGTGTCTACTTTCTTCCTCGATCTGTATTTAGGTGCTTGCATTTCACAGGTGTGGTTAACATCTGGTTCATTGGTCTTTGCTCACAGAAAAAGATTATTTCTGTACCATGGGAAAAAAAAGCCTCCAATCTTTTATCAGAAGCCTTAAAAATGCAGGGAACTGAATGCTACATGCATTTTAGGTGCATATTTGTTTCTGCTCCGCTGACAAAAATAGTTGTGCAAGTGCCATGTTTGTAAACTGGTTGGGTTGCAACACTTCTAACACCTGTGGCAATGGCAGGCTCTGCCAGCCTTTTAGTACACAGTGAAATGATAAAAATGTATTAGCTTTCCACTTTTCAGCTGCAGTGCTAATTACACAAGGCAGCTGGTGCTGCAGGAAAATCTGAACTGTTTAACAGTAAAGGAGTTTAAGTGGAAAGGGGGAACATGGTGTTGCTTCACAACTCTCTCATTTTTGTCTTTAATCTCTTTTTTCCTTCCAGCATTTTAAAATTACTAGATGATGAGAAGGGACTAAGGGACAGGAAGACTGGTGGAAATATTGAAAGAAATCAATGGCGTGTCTGTGAGGGGAGGAAGACATGGCATGATAGCTGGGAAAATCTTGCTTGGACTAGCCCTGAATTGCTCATTTCCCTACATATATTATGTGTCTCCTTGATTTGTCAATCCCTTCTCATTTGTCAGTACTATTTCCTCAATTTTTCCTTTTTTTTTTTTTTTTCCTTCTTTTTTTCCCCTTTTATTTTTTCAATTTGTTTGAGTCAGTAATAAGCAGGATACCCTTTGGTCACCTAAAAGTGACAGAAGACAATGGCGTCTCCTGCAAGTTAAAATAAGAACAACTGTTTATACAGTTTGTACCACATAGCCTAAAGAAGAGGGAATGTTTATGTCTACAACTTCTGAGTTTGCATATCTGTACAAAGTGTAAAAGGGGAGTTGTATAATATGATTTTAAAATCATGTGCTGATTGTTCCTTTAAACACAAAGCCCCCAGTGATACGAATATATAACTCACCAGTGAATGCTTAACATCCCAAGGATTTTATAAAATTAAAACTCATTTAGGTGCCAGCCTAAGGCTCTCCTGAGAATATTTGCATTTCCTTGTCTTCCTATAATAAAGGTAATTAATGCCACTCAGTTTTTTTAGGACTGCAACTGTTAACAGGATAAATATGGCCTGCATCAGGCCTGTCAGTTTTACATTGTCCCAAAGAGTCTGATGTTCACAATACTTAATTGTTATGTGGTGGGATGACCCTGACTGGATTCCAGGTCCCCACAAAAGCCACTCTCTCAATCTCCTCCTCAGCTGGACAGGGCAGAGAAAATATAATAAAGGTCTTCCCTTATTGCAGCATGGAGTCCTCCAGGGCTTCCAGGTAGCTTCTCCCCATGGACCTCCCTGGGCTGCAGAGGCACAGCTGCCTCACCAGGAGCTGCCCCAGGGGCTGCAGGGGAATCTGCTCCAGCCCCTGGAGCACCTCCTGCCCCTCCTTCTTCACTGACCTGGGTGCCTGCAGGGCAGGTTCTCTCACAAATTCTCACTCCTCTCTCTGGATGATGTAGCTGATGTTTTTCTCCTTTCCCCTCCTGTTTTCTGCTATCCAGAGGTGATGCCACTGTCACTGATTGTCTTGGCCTTGGCCAGCAGTGGGTCCATTTTGTAGCCAACTGGCATTGGCTCCGTTGGGCATGGGGGAAGCCATCTGCCACCAAAACCTTGCCATGCAAGCCCAGTACACATTGTTTCCTCAGATTTCCAGCATCCTGTGCGCTTGTGTTAGGTATGATGATACCTAATTACCTGCAAAATTGGGGGTCTCCTGAGCAATGGCAATACTACAAACATCAAGGTCATTCTCATGTCCCTTCAGAGCAGGGCAGTTAAAAGCAATTGGTGTCAATGCCTCTGAGCTAAACCCTGCCCACTCTTCGATTTGCAGGTCAGACTTCTGCCATCCGGACATTACCAAGGTTCTGAAATAATTCAGCAACGTGAACAGAGACACCAGCTATTCACAGCAATCAATCACAGGCATTCCCTTCCACACTTGGTGATAACATACTGAAATAGCCAATGAAAGTAATGATAAATACTGTATTAGTATCAAGGTCCCAGAAATCATCAATTCTCAATTCAGTGTGTTCACACAGCAAAACTGGAAGTCTGGAGGCTGCTGTGCCCTAAAAATGGCAGGCAACAGCACCTTCTTTGCTGTAGCAAAAGTAATTCACTGCAACCAGACAACAATTAAAACATTTCACAGATCCAATTATCCTTGACTGATGGGAGATTATATTCAGCCCTGCTCATGATTCTACATTGTTCTCTTATGAAAGTTTTCCCATAGCCTTTTGAGATCTTTCTCTTAACTGCTAATAGCAATAGGTTTATTTATTTTTATTAAAAGAATAAACATTAAAAGATCTTTAAAGGACTGGAAATTTTCTGTGAGTCTATTGATGCCTATGTTATTCGGTGTAATCACACTTGTCTCTCATGAGGAGGAGCTCTCAATAAAGGACTCAAATTGTGATGCAGAGCAAACAATTTTGATAACAGATACGTTTAAAGTCTTCTACAATTCAAGGTTACACAAATAAGCCAAAAGCTTGCTTTCATGACACTGTGCAAACCTGAGATAATCTGGGTAATTTTATAGCAATGAGAAATATCGATGAGGGATATTTAGCAGGGCAAAAGGACTGAGGAAATAGAGACACATAATGTGGAAGTTGCTGCATCAGGAACATTTCTGTGCATGGACACATGAATTTATGTCTCCCACTGGCAGTTGCTTCCCAGCCTTGGGTGGTCCTTGCACCCACCTGCTGCCCAGCCCTGGTGGGAACCAGACTGTCCCCTGCAGCACAGCAGGCTCCTCTCCCAAAGAACCTGCACCAGTGTCACCACTTGATGGGAAGCAGCAGAGTTTAACCCCTGGTACCTGTCCATTATCCACTGCCTTATCTT
Organism: Promerops cafer; assembly: GCA_013398275.1. Lineage (NCBI taxonomy): Eukaryota > Metazoa > Chordata > Aves > Passeriformes > Nectariniidae > Promerops > Promerops cafer. The sequence continues at coordinate 182,581 of VZSE01005046.1, forward strand.
AAAAAACAGAAACTGTTTATGGAGGGTTTCTTCTGTCGTATTAGCTAATCTAATGGTCAGAGGGAGATCACTCCTCAAGGGAAACTGCTGCTATTGCCTCATAAGTAGGCCACTTATGTTTTTAATTTTGATAAATTGCTAAACATTTCTGATATTAAGAACAGTTAAAGAGTGTGACAGTAAAAGGAAAAAAAAATGTAATTAAAACCAAAACCAAGGACATCAGCACTCGATCTTGTGAGAACAAAATATTGGATTAAAGAAAGGGAAAATTCATTCAGTTACTGCAATATGAATGGTCTTGAGATGCCAAATATGAATACAGCATTCAATTTTTAATCCATCTAAAAGTGTATGACTGCAGTCTTTGATTTAAACTCATGTCTAATGCAAATCTTATTAAATAGATGAAAATGTCTGAAAGAAAGAAAAGAGAGCAGAATCAACTATATAACTTTTCCTCTTCTCTCCCAAATAATATCTTGATCTCTTCAGGATAGCACACAAAGGCCCTTAGTGTTTTCCCTAGACCAGTTTTTGCCTATTCTTTTTTTTCCATCTTAATGGCTATTTTTGATACCCTTTGTGTTATCTAGAGGCCAGAAAATGGGAATCTCTGCTAATGGTTCTACTTCTAGCATTTCACATTCCTTTTCAAAGTGATATAAGCTAATTAAATGGACAGAAATAAAACAAATATGCATAAGCACATTTTGAAAATCTCAAAGTGCAATTTTCAGTAAGGATAGCCTCTTTTCTGATGTCCATTCCAAACCATATAGTAGACTGACAACATCCACAGATTATTTTCCACATTTGTCAAAGAAAATACCTTGTAACTCTATTTGTATTCAGTTGATGCAAGACGAAAAAGAAGATAGCAAAACCAGACAGTGTTGCCATATGCTCCAGTATAGAAGAAAATGTACACTAACACCCCATCACTATCATATTAAAAGGCAGCAAAGATAAATGTACCCTTAAAAAATCTCCTAAAGAATTAAAGGGGGTAAGATAACAGTTTTAAATTAAATAAAACAATTTAGCCCCCTTTTTTCCTTCAACATTCCCATTTTTTTTTTCACTTTTCTTCCCATTATTAATATTGTTACAGGTTCATTCAGTACTTCCTCTCACTATCATTAGAGATCTTAATGTAATCTTTGACCAGTAGCTTCATATTTATTTTTTTCTTACAATTAAATCTTCCAAGAACTATAGCTTAAATAGCTTAAGAATTTGTAAGCTTCTTATGTCTGTTATATCAAAAAATCTCAGCCCACACATTAGTGGTCCTCATAGCATCTAATCAGTGTTACACGCTGCTCTGTCAATTTTTTTTTTTTAGACTTGAAACATGTGACTTGTCTAGTGTAGTGTTTTAATACAAGTCTAGATTTTCTTATTTCAACCCTCCTTTTTTTCCCCATCAAAATTTATTTCTCCTTGAAAGAAGTTTAGGATTTAGGCAGGCTGTGCTTTGCTTTTCCATAGTTATCACTATGCATGGGTATTGTTCTGGATTGAGGATATCATTTACTAGGTTAACCTTCAGCTGAGTCCTGAACACTTCATGTACACACAGGGATGGAGCTGGAAATATGAAAAGGATGGAAAATCCCTGTATTCAAGGTTCTGCTTCCCAAGTACATAGATTTACTGGATTATTCAGTTTCCTTTTTATCTTCAGAAAAAGGAATGGGCTAATAATCATGCTAAAAACTCCAGTGGAATTGCAATCTTCAGGAGAAATGAGGAGGGCTTTGAGCAACATGGTCTGGTGAAAGATGTCCCTGTGCATGGCAGGAGGGTTGGACCAGATGATCTTTGAAGGTCCCTTCCAACATGAACCATTCTGTGATATAAAGGATAATTGGTAACAGGCAATGTGGACAACTTGTTTCCAGGAATGACAATTTCTCTACAGACAAGCTACTTCTTTTGTTGCTTCTTTCACCCTCCTTTTTCTCTCTACAGCTTCCAACCAGTCACTGTTCACTTTTTCCAGATCCTCAGTTCCATTTAGATATATCTTCTCACAAATGTGTTCCCTGTTTTCTTAATATTTTTTTTGCATGCTGCTGCTAATAATTTGTGTTGATTCACCCTGAATTAGCATTCGAAATGAATCAGAAATCTTAAGAAGTGCTGTGACTTTTATAAAATTTGTCAAAAAGTGGCTTTTCTCAGGACTGCTGGTTCTTGATGATGGTGTAGGTGGGTTTCTCAGCCCAGCAAGGTGTCATTGCCACTACTTTTTTGAAGCAGACACAAGTCTAATAATACATTAGTCATTTATATGACATTCTTCTCCCAGAATAATCATCTTAGAGCATCTGAAGGTCTGTGACCTGATCCAGTGCAGTGTGCAAAACCTGACAGGCTGGACAAAAACCAGTATTCTAGGTGGGGAAGGAGGACTTCTTACAGACCCCTTAGGAAGCACAGGCTGGGAAGACAAGGAGGGAGAGTTGCCCTTTATGTGACAGAACAGCTGGAAAGCATGGAGCTCTGCCTGGGGATGGATGAGGAGCCAACTGACAGCTTGTGGATGAGGATTAAAGAGAGGTAAGGCTTGGTCTGTTTTCTATAGGCTGCCTGACCAGGAAGCACAAGTGGATTAGACCTTCAACAGAAGAACCAGATTAAACTCTCTACAGAAAGACAGAAGCAGCCCCACATTTGGAGGCCCTGGTCATCATGGGGTACTTCAACCAGCCCAATATCTGCTGAAGGACACAGCAGAGGTTCCTGGCGCGCAGCAGGAACTTCATCCAAGTGAAGACAAAGAGGAGAAAAGATCTGCTGGATGTCATTCTCACTTGGGGATGGGAAGGTCAAAGCCAGCCTTGGCTGCAGTGACCATGAGTTAGGGGAGTTCAGGGCTCCCTCCCAACATCAAACATTCTGTGATTCTGTTAGGGCAGAAGACACTGGCAGCACCTACAAGATCCGAAGTAGCCTAGATAACCAGATAATTATTTGCCAAAAGTATTTAAAAATGCTTAAAGAACTGCAGAGAAACAGGCACAAGAAAGACAATGCAAGTGTACAAAAATGTGAAAAGCACAATAGTATATAATGGTGAAATAAATTTAGCCTCTGTGTTTGTATTCCTCTATTTCTCCATTTCAGCTTCAGCCTTTGATTCTGGTTCCAAGACGTGTTTCAGTGCAAAGCCTTCTTGGGAGGCACACACTTTCTGAAAATGCTTAGGTGTTGTTGAATGTTTGTTTTTACTGCCTAGATCTATTAAATCTAAATCCTTTTCATTGAAATTAATTGAATACTAAAGAGAAATTTGCTTTCCTGTTTCATAAAATTATTCCCTTAATCCTTAATTGTACATGCTATCACTTTCCAATCTAAGCTGTAGGACTTTTAGTCATATTTACATATCCAGTAAGTTCTCTCTAATCATACAGGTAACATTTTATTGACCTATTTCAGTTCCAGCTCATTAAACACAGCTGTTCTGATGCTTAAGAAAAGAGCAGAATGTGAACAAACAACCCCCCACTCCTCCCCAATTAAGTGTAAGGGTGTAAAATTCAGAAAAGCAAAATGGCTGATTTAAATTCTCACATCTGAATTCTATTCTCAGGTTCAAAAGCCCTCAGTTTTTCCCTCACTATGAACTGAGGTGTACTTGTAGGATTTCTGTTGAACAAAAGGGACTAAATATTGCCCTCAGTCTGTAGTGTGTAAGCCCTCACTGCACCCACATTTATGCAACTTAGGTCCCAGAAACAGTCTAGCAAATGACTTGGCAGCACAGAGCTGCAAGAAAACTAAATTTATCTTGCTACATCTCATGCAGAATAAGACCTTTAAGAGCTAGTCAGGCATCCCCTCAACGTGTTTTGAAAGCTGATTCTTAATTTATTTGCTGCACTGGAGTTGTCAAGAGTTTTAGATTAGAAGTTCTTCTGGGCTGACATCAGCTAATACCCATTTGTTTGGTAACCTCAAAAAAAGGCTCTATTTTATGCTATGTGACAGTACATATTAATAATCAGAAAGTTAGAGTAGCAACAGGTCAAGCAGTGGCAAAACACAGTGTTTTCAGAGTAACTGAAAATTATTTGTTCTGTAAAACTTCTAAGCAAACATAATAAAGACACATAGGACTGTTGAAAAAGTTTTTATCTGAGATACATAATGAAAATGTTTTATCTATGATAAACAACAAATTAGAAAAGAATTCTATATTCTTAGCAGGCTGAGATGGAAGCAGATGGAGAAATTGATAAAATGGGATAGATGGCATTTCAGCTTCTGAGCCATACTGTTGAGCATTTTTGTTTTTCTGAGATTTCCAGGATATGCAGATATGTTTCTGTTCAATTAAACCTGAATTTGCCTCCAGTTACAACTCAGCATTTATTGAATTGCAAGGATCCTTATATTCAATAGTCTGTGTGCTGACTTCAGGTAAATCATGATTCTCAGCAGCATCATCCTCACTACTGAGGTATTTTATGTTTGTTCTTTAAATTATTTGCTCAAAGAAATACTTGCTTTCCCAATATGTAGTTGAATAACTAATTCTCCAACAGCTTAGTACAATCTTTTCCATATGAAATGCCAAATCTGGTTTCTGTGCTCAGCTTTCTTTTTTCACAAGACTACTGATATGTGCTTACACACTACTCCAAAATATCCACAAAGTACAATAACATTATGTTAAGAAGCATTTAGATATGAGAGTTTAAACTGTGCTTTTGATTTATGATATTTAAACCAAGAGATTAGCTGATTAAATCTGAAAAAATAATGGCACCTGCTTCTGAAAGTGGAGCTGTTATTACTGGTGGCATAGTTAAAGGTGCTGTGAGATTGGTAGCTACAGCTTGTACTGAATCCCCTGGACCTGGGCCAGCGCACATTAAAGTCAATAGAAAGGAGATTTGCTTGCACTGAAATCAATCAGAAATGAACTCATGACATTTAGAGCTAGCAAAACTGTATGTATTGTCTACTTAGTTTCCTAGGTGCATGGTTGTTTTACCTACAGAAGCAATGGTTGTCATAAGAACTTCTGGAATGCAGAAATAGGGATGCTTTCAAAGGCACAATGTCAAGTCCTTTGCTCCTAAAGAAATTACCTTTAACTACTCTCTTTAATAACATGCTTTGCTCATGCAGGGGTGTATAAATACTCAAAGGAAAAGATGGAAAATCTTATTTCACAGGAAAAGCATTAGCTTTATAATGTATTTCCTTCAGAGTATACCAATGTTTTCAAATCTCAAATAAATTAAGCAAATACTGTTATGCTCATTTTTGCAGATGGGGATGCTGAAACACACACAAAAAAGATGCAATTTCTCATAGTCACACATTAAATCCCTGGCAGTGCATGGGACAGAGTTCAGGACTGCTGATTCTCTGTGAACCACTAGACTACACTACTCTCAGCATGATTTAAAGAGCCACCTTCAGTCTCAGAAGACAGCTTTGTAAAATATAATTTTGCAAAAGATTCTCAGCTGGATTTCACATGCAGTACTTCTAAGTCCAATTTTTTCCACTCATCCTATTTCCCAGGTTTTTGATTTCACAATATGTTTTGGGATTAGCATCTGAGAGCCTTGAGTTTCAGCCAAACATGGATTATGGATCAGATAATGATAATTACAATTAATAATGTGGGCAATAGTATTGCAAATTGAGAAATTACCATGGAATTAATTTTGTCACTGAAAGTTGGAGTGATGCTACAAGAACACAAAATCCATAACTAGAGACCAAAATATGACAAAGATTAATCTTTAAAATATTTATTCTGAATGGAGTTGGATGATAAGTAAATTTACCTACAGACCCATAACTATTCAGAAACTGGGAATAAGATTTGGGATAGATTTGGCTGCAAATATTTTTTCTGGATGAGATTCATAAGAATAATACCTTAATTTTATACTTAATAATACTTTATATACTTAATAATACTTCAATTTAAATGCAGTGTGCATGATGATAATGGCCTTCATGTTCAGAGAAGATTTGAAGGAAATTCACCATTTTCCAGAAGTATAGCCTTACTGGTGTTCTCAGTCTAAAAGCAACTGTTTTCATTTGCTTTTGCTTTTTCAATTCTTGTAATTATTTGTTTAACAGGCTAGAACCTGGAGTTCACATATTTTCCTATAAAGGAGCATCCTTCTCACTAGGTTAAAAAATTACCCATACTCTGTATTTTTTACTGGTTGGCTGTGCAAAAAATGGAAGGGATTAATCACAGGATGGAATAAGAAAGCAATGACGTATGAAGGTCAGGTGTATAAACCTGTAACTGGTAAATCCCTGCCCACACCAAGACTTTAATGGTTATGATGGACATGATTAACAAAACATCTGTTTTATGTTTAGTGTCTTACACTACAGTATTGAGGATTTACTGGGATAGGTAGATACATAAATATGTGCCATTCTATGCTCACATCATCTTTTCTGTTACTTTTCTCACTGTAGGAGCTTGCAGACAGGAACATCTTTATGAATGATAAGGCTCAGTTAGAATATATGAAGAAAGGTAATTGTAAAAATTCAGCGATTCACTGCACTGCTCCTGAAAACTGTTCTTTCTAATCACAGAGAAGAAATTACATCAGTAAAACTTTGAAAATTGGGCAAATTTTTGTGCTATGTCAAAATTTTAAAACTGACCTCTGAATTAAATGTTCTCACAGAAAATGTGAGTTTCTAAGTGCTGCATCACAATATTTTAAAGAGTATTATTTTCCATAACTAGTTACATGAAAAATTATAAACTGCTTATAGCCATTATGCAAGCAGCAAAATGTAACTTCCAAATTAGGTGTTCCATATTTTGCTCTAATATAATTGGATATTTGGTGACTACATGGTAATAATTTCTCAGCCTTAGTTACTGTATATTGTTTGAAGTTATTACACTGGAATCTGTTTGTCCAAATGAACATTAGAAGCAAATGACAAAGGGACCACAATTACATTCTTTATAATAGACCTTCCAAAGAGTAAGTGATATATTATGTTGACTCTGATGCTAAAATAGCTGAAAACTTTCATTACTTAGAACTGACACTTTAAAAAGACAAATTCTGATCTGTAAATTCATTCTCCCAATTTGAAGAAAATGGTAGGCAAAATCATTACTGTGGAAATGTTGCAACCAAGATTTTTACTTGTTCAAATTTCTTTCTTCACCCTTTCCCCAGACTATTATGACAATTATGTTACTTTCTAAAATCCCTGTAAAATATAATGTGATTCACTTTTTATAATTTGAAGTGAAATACTGACTAGCATAAATCTTTATTGATGATATTACAGATGTACTGGTGCTATTCTAGAGTGCTTTGTGGAAGTAAAAAATGTTGCATGTGTGCTGGATATAAAAATTGTAAATTTGAGCAAGGTTGACCAGCATGTTTAATAACCTCTTGCACATCAACATCTGAACACACTGAATGATGCAATGGACAGCAATGCCTTTGTGACAAATTTTTTTAGCTCATCTGTAACTCTTAATTATTGAAATGTTCTATTCCTGGCCCACAGGCATCGTAGGTACACAGCGTCACAGAATGTTTCAAACCAGCAGTCGTGGTGGATGCTTTGAAAGCATAGTAGAAATATGGTATTTCACTTCTTTTCAGTATCAAAATGATGTAATAAAGCACCAGTCAACAAACAGCAGAGATTTTGGAGAATGGCAGGTGACCAAGGAAACTATGACAACGGTATTATAATAAATTCATCTCTCAAAGGGCTTTGGAAACTGTACAGGCACTTGGATTGTTAGTGCAGCATGTAAAATACGGAAAAACCCCCCACATTTTCAGACCCAAATGATGGTGTATTCAGCTGGGCTCAGTGCCCCATTAATGCTGTTACACAGCTCCAGGAGCAGACTGAAGAGCTGCCAGACTGGGGTCTGAACAGAGCAGGCACCCAAATACACACACATCCAATTTTGTACATCTACAGGCATGCACTGCTTTGGAGGTCTCACTCTGGAACATTTAGACATGTGAAGCATTATTTCATAATTCAGTGGATGTTTTCACAGTATTATCTTTTCAACACTGACATAGCTTTTTCCTCTTGCAGAAATAACAAGCTGGCAGAGAATGGCTCTAAAACAAATGGAAAACCAAACCAAAAGGAAAAAAAAAATCTTCATAAGGCAGTGACAGAGTCTGTACTATCTTACTGAAGACTATATTAAAGTTAGAGGTGCAACATTACATTACCATCTTTAAAACCTTAAATAACCTCAGCTAGAAACAGCACTTTACTTTTTCAGTCTTTTTTTAAATGAGAAACCATGCTGGAAAACAATCTGATTTAAAGAGTTTGAACTCAATAGTTCTAAACTTCTTTGATAAAAGAAAATAGAAAAACCCAACAAAAGAAATAAAATCCTGCCAGGGTATCTGATGCTAACATCTCTATAATTCAGTTTCTCAGAAGACAGAAATCTACCTGATTTGTCTCTTTAAACTAAATTCAGCTGGATTTCCTCAAGTACACTTAAAGCCTTAAGTGTGACTCACTTCAATTTAGGATCTAGAAAGCAAGGAGAAATAATTGGTCTTGGAGAAAAAAAAAAAAAAAAAAGAGAAACTGCAAATAAGAAAATCAGCAGCTATAAAATGGGAGTTTCAGCCCATGATATTGTGGAGTGGAGGTCAGAAGAGTGTGAATGATCACATGAAAGAAAGCAGGGACGGTACCTCCTGCTTACAGCCAGGTCTGGTGAGTCTCAGATCTAACCAGTTACTGTGGCATCACTCTCTGATCAAGCAAAGGAAAAGAGAAACTGTCCAGAAAACTTGTCACATGAAGAGATATGCCCATTTTACCAGGGCCATACTCACACTCAAACAGGTGGCAACTGTATTTCCAAGCAACTAGCCAATGATTCTGTAGCAACTGTGATTATTAAAATGTGTGCCCAGAACCCAGGTGGTTCTCCTGGCTATGTTGCAGGCAAACAGGAGAACACTCCTGGGTGGGACATCAGCCTGGAAGACAAGCTGTCCATGGAGCTGCTTTCTAGTGTCTTCAGAGCAAGACCCTTTTGTTGTGGTCCAGCTATTTCCTAGAAAAGGCTCAGAAAAATATATTTGGGACAATGATAAAAAAATTCAATAGATCTTGATTTTGAAATGCTATCGGAAAGTTTCTGCTTGGGAACAGAACATAAAGAGAATGTTTTACATCTAGAAAAGCCTCTTGTAGACTCAGAAAAAAAATCACTAAATGTTTCAAAACCTGGTCAGGTAAAATTTCTGCAGATCCTGTCCTTTCTGAGCATGCATAAATGTGTCAGCTGGTGAGATAGAAATGTGCACCTTCTTATCACAACCGTACTGCAAACATATCTGCATGAGATAACAAAGGGACAAGGGACAATATCAGACTTTGTAAGTACTTGTTCTTTCCAAGATCATGTAATCCAAGATACTTGAATTTCAGCATTCCTTGTCTGCTGGGAGCACTGGTGTGCTGTAGACTGTCCAGGCCCCTGCCAGCAGAAGGCCCTATAGACCTTACAGAGCAGTCTACAGCCACAGCCCATCCACTCTGCTGTTTTCTCACGTGAAGGAAGGTCTGTTATTGAAGCTGCTCTTTGCAAAGTTGCAGATAAAGCACATGAACAGAAATATTTTTGTCATTCCCCCCCCCGCCTATTTTTTAAATTTTCAATAAAATATATGGAACTTAATACTAAACTTTTATAATTAAAGTCTTAAACCCACCATCCAAAAAATGAACACCACCAAATTGCAGGGTAAGAATGCAGGTCTTCAGAGATAGATTCAGCAAGAGCAAGTCAAATCAAGGTTCAAACTGCCCCACTTGGCCATTTCTTCCTGCAATTCCTTGCGTCAAGCACTTTGCAAAAGAAGCAAAAACATCCCACAGTCACAAGTCTCTTCCACAGAGCTCTAACCCATGCCAGAGTACACAAAGTTCTGTCCTTTGTATTCAAGGAAGAAAAAGCCTAAGTGAAAGACACTCATACCCACATAACAAAAAGACAATATCCCAATCTATATGAACAAAAGACCCAAACTGAAATCACACAAGAAACCTGAATTTTAATGTGTATGGATTTTCAGGACTATGTTTCTATCATCTTAACAGCATTATTTAACTGTCTCTTTTTCTTTGTGTGTGTTCATGTATTGAAACATATTATCTAGGCCAAAGTTTTGTTCTGTCTCCACATGTATAATAAGATTCAGGAAGACAATTACCACATGGCAATTTTTTCATACCTGAGGTTTATTTCAATATACATTTTGCACTGATATGATCACAGAAAAACCAACCTACTTACAAAAATCCTAGTTTTCCTCAAAGCTTAAATGGAATGCAGAGGGAAATTAACATTTTAGTTTCTGGTTTTGATTACTTGGTGGCATAATGATAATGCTGTCAATTAATTAATATATACATACAGCAAGATGCAAATAACATTACTCTGAGCAAGGACACAAGGTACCTAGAAGACCTGAGGGGTCTCTGAAGGGACCAGAATATGGAGTCACAAAAGCAAAACAGCTGTATATTCCTAGGCACAGTGACAGAAAAGGAAACTGGACAACTTAATTCCTTGTAGGTGTATGTTAAAACTGGCAATTGAGGTTTAAACAGATTTAAACCAATTTTAACTACCACACTACTACAGAGCAGTTGAAAGAGGTAAATAAAATCAAAAAGCAGATTGTGGATTATAACTCTAGAGATTCCATCTGATAGTAAACCCAACAGGTAAATAACAAAGTTTTACTGATTCTATTGCCTGATATCTGCAAAAGGCAATCTGACCTGTGAGTAGGAGTACTGTTAATTAATCTCATTCAGTAATATGCTTAGCAGTTACATAGCAGCAAGCATTCAATAATATAAGTGTAATTAGCAACTTTAGTATATAAGTAGCTCCAGCCATCAATTATTTTAATTCTTAATACTATTCCAGCTTCTTTGCTGCTACTGAAGAAATTTATAGGCTGAAACAGTGATTTCACAGTACAGTTACCTAGTAAAATTGTCTTCTTGATATAATATTTACTTCTCAGCTGGATAGGTGTAAAAGTATACAGTTGTTATAACAGTTTCCACAGCATTAATGAGACAGTTTCCCTTGAGCTGCGGAGTAATATTTGTGGTTAATTTGATTTTAGAAAGTTATAGAAAGAGTTTTAGTTTGTATTTTTTCAGAGGTTAGGAAAATCACTATGAAGAAAATCAAAATACCAAATGCTTTGGACAACAAAAGTTTTTTTCTTGACATCTTATCTAGGCGCATAGAAAAGAGCTACACAAAATGCAACAGAACCTGTGGTCATTGGTCATTTACTTGGTTTTGGAAGTTGATCAGAATTTCAATGAAAGGTTCATAGAACTTTTCTGGAACAAAAGTTACTAGGAAATCTGGCTTAGGCAAAGTGTAATATTCTCAAACCCACAGCACTTGTACTTAGGTTGTAGTTTAAGAGCATGCTTCAGGCAAGGTCTGAGACTGAATTCACTAGCCAGCCATTTTCTTGCCTTCAGAAATGCTCTGACTGCTCTGAGGCAGCTCAGGTGTTACTGCTCTAAGTGGGAGCTTTAGATAGATCTTGTGCTTTTGAGCTGATGTTGTAACCCTTAGGAACAAGACTTAAGAACAGGTTCAGGAGGTCTCCAGCTGCTCAGGAGTCTCCAGCCATACCACTGCAGTCCAAGCCAGTCTGGGTAGGTACACAGTCTGTCCTGGGAAGATCAGACACAGTGAAGCCTCCCTCCTTCTATCCCGTTACTCCAGCCTCTCTTCTGTGTATACATGAGACTGGGAGCCCAGCACCACGCATCCACTTCATTTCATCTGGGAAGAAGCTCTCCTGGGAAGCACTGACTGCCACTCAGCTGCTGTGCAGCTCATCAGCTCTGGCAAGGGCTCTTACCCTGAGGAAACACCACTGCTGCAGGTGCCCGCTCCCAACCTCTCTCCCATCAGCACCAGTGCCTCCTGTAAGCATTGGAAATATTTCTAGAAATATCCTGAGAAGCTGGACTGGGAGCCAGTCTTGGGCTCCTGCCCCTGGAACACCCAAGCCCATCAATGAACCACTGTAAACCCAGCTGGCAGGTAGAGGAGAGAAAAAGATTTCATAGTTGCTTCTTCCAACTTCTGTGTGCTGAAGGAGATGAAATGGGCAAACATTTCTTCCTACACAATGCCATGGGTGTAGAAATAACTTCAAAGTCTGCCTGCAGTCCAGGGCAGTAATGCAGGCCAGATGTAGACAAGGCCATTGATTCTCATTGATTCTCATGCTAGGAAATTTAATTATTATTAAATAAAAAGGTAGAGGCAAATTAATTCTATGCAAAGGCAGGTTGAAAAGATCAGAACTGTTTAAATGTTTTTTTTTTTTTTTTTACAGATGGATATACAGAAAATAAATTGAACATGGTTATCTTCTGTATATTTGAATAGGAAATATAAAGACAGTGAATTTAAGTAACAGAAATAATTGTTTTCTATAAGACCTGATTAACTCAGGACCACAGACTATCACCAAGAACTAACAGGATTTAAAACAGGTTTAATAATTTATATAGTATATTGAATATTGTATAATGAATATTTGGGATAATAACTGAAGGAAAAATGTCCTTTAGACTGAGGTCCTATCACAAGCTCATGAAGGTTAAGAGGAAACTTCCTCTAATTCAAATTAAACTTTAATTGCCACTTCTGGGCTTCCTGTACTTCTAATTGAAGCACCTGACATTGTTAGTGTTGATCAGCAACAGGAGTGCCTATGCTCATAACATTCTGCAAAGCAAGGCCACTAATGTAAACCACAGATTTCTGTACAAGTGCTGTGATTTCTACTGCAAGAAATAGCCACTAAGAAAATTGTGCATGCGTGTGTGTGTGTTTGTGTTAACTCTGTGATTTGGCAGCATGTTGTGGATTGTCTGTATCACTCTTTTGCTGATGGACTCTCCCTTCCAGGCTGCAAAAAGAACATTCACCAGTATCACCCTAGCAGTCACAGCAAGTGGGAAAAACAGAAAGGCAGCATACAGGGAGACAGGATGCATCCCTGCAAATAAAATGAAAGACAGAATTGTGGGCCTGAGTTTGTTATGCTGTCCTCAGATTGTCTCAAATAATTGTCTTTAACAGCAACAGTGCACTAGAAATTGTCCTTTAATTTTCAGAATAAATTAGACAAACCAGGACACGCAGTTTAAAGGGTTCTATAGCTGAGTATTTGTTGTGTATGCAACTTTTAAATAATCACATTGAAGTTGCTCCCTGATGGCTGTCCTTTGCAAGTGACAGAAACTACATTCCAGAATGTTTTTCTTCAAACAAAATTTATATGTAACATTTCAGTCACTGGAGATTGGCTACTTGTATTCTTTTGACAACATGAATGAACATTATTCAGTGTAATTCCTACTTCGGCAAAGGGAAAACTCACTGTTACCCCAAATTCCTCCTACCATTTCAGTAGATTAGTATTATTCTTTTCACTTCCTATTACAAAATGTTTCTTAATTAACATTTAATTTCACTAAGATGTTCTAATCTACTTTGCCTTTTAACATTCAACCAGACTGAAAATCTATTTTGTTTTATTAATCATTGGTAAAATACATAAACCACTCAGATTCCCAGATAAATGGTGTAACAAAACAACAAAATTATTAGTACAAATCAAATTCTATAGTTATGACAACTAACACATTCATAAACCACTTGCACTAAGAAGTTTGTGTGTGCACCTGTTTATTTTCTCCTTTACAATGTTTTTCCAAAATCAGAATTTTAAGGATTAAAATAATTTCTACTATAAGGACAAATCAAGAAATTAGCAAATCCCAATATATATTAGTATTTATATTTTTGACACAGCTCACTAGAAGCTGATGTTCATGGTCCCAGGATGTCAGAGCTAGGTTTTGGTTTTTTTTTCCCTTAGTGACAGTTTTACTTCCTGATAAATAAGTACATTTTATTATTTAAATAACTGCAAAACACACATCACGTATTGACTCTAATCTGAAAGTTAAAAAAACCATCCCATTCTTGGGAAAGCAGGGCTCATGCATCTTAGGATACTTTTAGCCAAACATTTTACAAGCAAGCCATTTGAGTTTGACTTGTGACGTACTGAACTGCTCTACAGGAGCTGAGTAGAAACTCCAGAGACAGCCACTAATGTATTAGTGTACACACACATCTTCTCCCATAAACTTTTACTCAATTAGACCAGGCTATAACTTTAAATATAAGTGCTCATTATCTTAGCTACACAAATCTTTAGTTAATTTTCATACACTACTATGGGATATGGGTCAACCTCATTATTTCCTGTCTACTGAGGATAATTCCTCTTCCTATTCATAAAAGCTGAATGTCATAACCTATGAATTAAAATACTTGCCTTGGATCCTAGCTTTTATTATTATTACTACTTATGCAAGTTCCACCAGAAACAGGACTTTTTGTTCTGTGCCTACAAGTTCAAAGCCCAAGGTGAAACTTCACACTAAAAAATTATATGTGATTAAACTGGAACCTGGCAGAGACACAAACCCAACATGAAGAGTTCAACTCATTAAAAAAACATCAGGCAGGCAGGTGCTTGGCAGTTCTGGTATGACTGAGTCACACAGCAGATGGGGGTGAATAGTACGGGGCAGGTCTTAGCTGGTGTGTATTGCCTGAGCCCTGCTGGCTTCAACAGAGCTGTCACAGCTCACATGAGAAGAGATATGCCCTTGACTACTGCACACAAAAAAGCAGATACCCATCCATGTCTGTGACTTGAAAGCAATGGTAAGAGGCACAATACTGTAACATGAGGCACAAAATTCCACCACAACATCTTAATATTTCATGAGGTAACTCAATTTGCGCAGTTGAATGCCAGACTTTTTAATTTCTGCTTTTTAATTTTTTGTATATGTAGATTTTAATTAATAATTCCTTGTTTGGCTGGAAAAAGTAAAGCCTTTAGGATATAACTGCATTAAAACCAGTGTCACTCCTCTGCTGTTACAAAGTTTTATTAATAATCAGAAGAAAACCAGTGTTTACTACACACGGATGTGCAAGAATATTCCACCAAGCTCTGGTACCTTTTTAGTGGAGTGTATGGGTGTGTGCAGGCATTTACAAAATGAGCCTTTTAACTCCTTTCCAAAGTAAGGCCTAAATTTAAAAGCTAATTTTCTGCAGTTTTAGGGCCAAATACATCTTCTCCTCGATTTTCATATGGGTCTGTCAGCTATAACAATCCTATATACCCTCTGAGAGGACTCTTGATTTTAAGTTTTTGTCATCCTGGTAACAGCATACATACTTCATCTTCCCAAAGTAGAAATATTTGGGATGCTAACTGCCATATCCTGTGAATTTCCTGGGCTCCTGATGTTAGATAAGGAGGTACATGAACACAGAATACTGGTCCTGTGAGGGGTATGTTGTGTAAGAGGAAAGGGATGCAGCTGCAGCTGGTCACCAAAATATTGCCCAGGAGGACTCATGGCAGCATGGGGCTGTGTGTGGCTCTGAACCCCTGGCTGCAGAGCATCTCTACAGCCTTTCCCTGTGCTGGGGTCTTGTGTATCCCAGATCCAGCAGTCGGGTGGGTTTCCCATGGGAACATGGTGGGGCTGAGCTGAGACAGTCAGAGAGAGGAGCTGAGGGTTAGTAAATGTGTGGCAAGAACACGTGAGGCTCAGCACATCTAAAGCTGTTCACAGAGGAGAAATCCATGCCCAGCCTGGGCTGTGCTGCTCTAATTGGGGTCACGGGGTGTCTGACAGCCAGAGCCTCCTGCAGCTAATGGGACTTGTAGCTGAAATATGATGATTCAACTGTGAAATTTCATCACTGAGTATGATCCTGCACCATACCAGTCCAAATGACAAACTCTGAAAAGCGAGTAAAAGTCTTGGAATATGTCAAGCTTTCTTCTCAATAGGGTAAATTGGCACTTCTCCTGGTCACAGTAAGCCAGATTGCTCTGGTCAGTATGATGCAAAAGCAGATACTGCTCATGGCCACGAAATGAGCTGGTGGCTGCTGTCAGATTGAACTGACCTGCAGCAATTTTTATTTGTGCAATGACCCTGTCCTACAAATTCTTAATATTACAAGCATGAACACAAACCCAGACTGATTGTGAGCATGGTGTAATGCAGCGTTGGGCCCACTGTTTGTACTAACTGAACCTCTTCTCACTGACTTACTGTGCTTCTTAATTAACATGACCTTGTAGGTCATTATTTTCATTTAAGGGAAATGCTTAACGAGCACTCTACTTAGTCGTTCAAAAATAATTGGAGCCACTTAAAAGCACAAGAGTCCTCAGAGTACCTGCCCTGCTGTGCCCCATAGGCCTGAAACACTAATACCTTTCCTGCAGGATCAGGGATTGTTTTTTTACTCTGACAAGAGAAAGGAGTTTGAAGCCTCAGATATTATCTGTGGGGGCTAATTCCTCCCACTTAAATGATGTTAAGGAAGCATCACTTAATCAGAGGCTGAGGTCCAAAGCCTCTCAGCTCACTCCTCTCACCTTTCCAGTTACTCTTCTAGACTCTGTTTAGGTTATTTTGTTGTCAAAGAGCAGAAACATGATGTCACTAAGTTCAGTCAAGAAAGCCTTTGGCACCCTGGCATCTACTGGGAATGAGTCTTATTTTCCCTACCAAACCTCCAAAAAAGCCCCACCAGCCCAGGTATGGGATCTGCAGGGCTGGGCTGACACTCCTTCTGACAACCTGCAGTGTCTGGAGCTTCTGTGACAATGCTGCTTCTCATGCCCAGCTCATTTTCCCCTGCCTGACTCACAGAGTGCCTCAGCAATCCTCAGTCTAGATATTTTTAGTTCCATATAGCTTCCAGCTGCTGCACGTTTGCTGCCCTTCCTGGGTGCTGCTGGCCCTGGCCACAAAAGGCCCGTGCAATTATTGAGGGATGCCCCCTTTTCAACTCATTTAGCCCTCAGTATGAGGCATCCCAAGGCCAGAGAGTGGTCTACCAGAAGTTATTTCTTTCTTGGGAGCTCTTCAATTCACAAGTATACCCAGCCAGGTGCAATGCACACAGTGAACACAGCAAGGCCAGGTGTGGGGTGTGCCTGTGGGGAAGGACTGGCCAGTGTGATTTTAGTCTGTGATAATTCAGTTGCAGTGAGATAAATCTCACCATTTCATTCATAAGCTCTCCTCATTTTGTACATATTATGCAGTTTCATATGGAACTCCATGTCTTGTTTCTCACATTTAACCTCAGCAAATGCCTGTGCACGCACAAGGAGGAGCACCCCATGTTCCTTCACCACAGCTGAGAACAGCAAGGGGAGTCAGGAGAGCCCATCTCTGACTGTAACAAATCATTGCTTCCTTTTTTCCTGCCCAAGCCATTTATTCTGTTGCCACATATACGCTGTTCTTTAGGTACCCCACCAAAACCATCCCATGGTTGTTCACATCTCTGAATCCAGCTCTGCTTCTTCTGCTGCTCCTAAAATTCTGCTGAAGAGGACAGAGAATGCAACAAGTCACAATCTTGGCTTCCTCTGAGAACAGTGGTCTTACCTGAAAATGCACCTCCCAAGTGAATAAAGGAGAGGAAAGGACAATACTCCTCAGTCAGAGCAGAATTTCCCCCTCCCAGGAAAGGTTCACGTTCAGACAGACCAACTCAGTGGCAGGACATTTAAATTTTCCAGCTTGTAACAGGGAAACCTGTTGGCATCCATCCCATCTATGTGCCTGTGTTGATCACCACCATCATCTCAGCTACAAGATTCAAACAATGTGTTTTGATCCTTCTTAATTCAAACATTCTACTAAAGCCAAGAGACTAAGATGTATTTTTCCATAATTAAAGCATTCATTCTTCATGTTCCCATGAATCAGAGATGATGCCATGCTAATAGCCTCTGTTGGAACTGTAAGATTGAAATTAGACAGTCTGTGGGAGGAAAGGTTGCAGGGTCAAGCATATTACTCTCAAATGATTTTAAAATGGCTCCACCAGGTCAATTATTGCAAGCTATTATGGTACCTGTCTCCTCTGTTCAGTTAGACCGAGTGCAAAGCTTCATTTAAATTATAGATTCGAACAGCATGGTAGTTACAGAGTCTACATAGAATTAATGACACACCACAATGCTTAAGTAAAAGAGTTCTTTTATGTTCATGTATAAAAAGAAAAGAAATAAGGAATCATCTAAGAATTAAGCTACTCAATACCCTGAGAAAACAGATACTTCTCTTCTGGATGTCCTACTAGTGTGTACTTTCACCGGTTGAAAACCAGGCAGTACACACAATTCAACACTTATTTGAATGCTTAATAGAAGTATACTGCAGCCAGTCTGACAAAGTGAAACAAACCTGATAATTACTTCCTCATAGTCTATTAAATGATAAACATGAGACTGTAAAGGAACTGTCTGGTACAGCATAAACAACAGCTCTGACCAATTAAAAATATATATTACCAAGACACAGACTTTCATGTGGTGGAATAACTTAGTGGGTTTCTATCAAAATCTGTCTCACTAGAGATCTGATCAGAGACAGAGATGTGATGAAGCTAGGCAGAGAAATATGAGTATCCAGTGACAAGACAGACTTATGAACATCAAGAACAACAAATATTAATTGGATGTCCATTATGAAATTTCAGCATTTTGCAGCTTTATACAGGTTGAACTTCAATACTGTACATACCAATTTGCATTTCTCACCTCATCTTCTTCACTTGCACTCTTTTGATGATATCCCTAACTTTAAGGCATGGTGATTTTTCCCGAGTGTCTTTCCATCTAGTCAGTAAGGAAGACATCAGATAAGAGACAGAGAATGTGGATTATGTGTTCCATGGTACATATTTTAAGGTAGCAGCTGACTTTGCTCTGTGGCTCAGCATTTCCATCTGCTGACATATTTCTCCTAAAAAATATTATGAACTGAAAGAATAGCAAAACCCCATCACGGCAAAAGAACTAATTCTGATATTGCCATCAGCTTGACCTTGACTTCAGTGCAAGGTACCCAAACTGTCCACTCGTTTCATGCCCTCCAGCCTCACTAAACTGAGCTCTTGGTGGTGGTATCGCTTTCCTCTGCATTCTTGGCAAACAGTCAGACATGATTCTGCTTCCCTTGCTCACTCAGACACACTCTCAGAGGTGACACGAGCCTCCTGTGGGCTACTGGGTTTCTAGATGGCAGATAATTATTGACATTTCCCTGAGATCTGGGTGGGGAAGGTTACTAATGTATTAGAGGAGTGATGCGAGGCTTTCTGAAGGGCAAAGAGATGAGATCAAATTTTACTGCTATAAAGGATCACAGGCTTTGGAAGAATTTTTCCTTTTCAGGGGCAGCCAGAACCATACATTAACTAGCATTACCAGCATTAACTTCTTTTCAAAGAAAACCAGTGCCTTGCTTTTGTTATAAGCAAAAGCAATTTACAGTTTTTAGAGAATTAATGTAACCTTCCCTAAAAACTAACAGCTCCATGGAAAGGACTATGGACCATAGCTTATCAGTACAGGTCTCCAAATCTGGAATACAAAATATGCGATAGAGAAGCAGCATCCAGTGAAGTTGGATTCACTGACAGGTGTAAATATCTTTAACCAGGAAGTATCTAATTGATGGGTTTGGAGAACATGGGATAGAGGTTACCAGGGATTGGAAGAGGGGGATAGTGTGGGGTAGGGATGCCCAAGGGATCTGCTTCTCATAAATCTTTTTGCAACGCTTTCTGGGCACAAAAAAGTGGATCAAATAAGTTTCTCTGTAATTTTGGAAGTTTCATAATGGTGATTTTATTTTTGGCTATCTAACCTCAATAGATAAAGGGTTGCATAACTTGGTCCCTTTCTTCATTTCAGTAGCTGGTGTGTCTTTTATTGGTGCTTCTGATGTGGCTTTGTTAAAGCTGTACATATGGAGATGGAGGCACACTTTCTGGAGCTATATTTATTAAATCTCAACTGAGACTTTCTCAAAGGATCAAATGCAACTCAGGAGCTGGGGAAACATGACCCTGCTAGAGCTGGAAGGCAGTAGGGAGACTTGGGAAATGGGAGAAGTCCCAGATGCACCTAATTAAAATTCACCCACCTCTCTGAAGGGAAAGCTGACATGAACTTATCTCTGAAGGGAATTATTCTCCCTTGGGATCTTGCATCCTCAATTCTAGGACTTCCAGGCTGAAGAAATGAATGCTGCCTGCCAATATAACTGAGATTTGCTAAGAACTCTGCACATGTTACTTATTTGCCTTGTCAAAATGGGTACTTCAGAAAGTTGTCCAGCTCACATCAGTCAGACTATCGATGAGTAATGACAGCCTGGAGGAGTAAAATCTGAAGATTAAGGATGTAGCACTGCTTGATGATTTTTCAATTCTTCTCTTACAGTTTTTTAATTGACATTGACCTGAAAAGGCATTAACCCCCCCCAAACAAAACTAACCAGAACTGCTTTTATTTTTTAATTACACATTTACATATTAAGTTTTTGTTTTACACACTTGCAAAATACATTCTCATTTAGGATATTTCATTTCTTCCTTATATTATGACTTCATTTTTCTATGCAATACTGAAAATGCAAGCAATTGCTATATAAAGACAAAAAACTAATGAGGGCATCTCAATTCTATGACAAACTGCAATTGAGAGTTTTGAAAAATATTGTGCCTCCCAGTGGCACCAGAAAGATGGGGTACACAGCACCTGAGAAGATGCTCCTCAATTGCTAGAACTTCATTTTAGTAGTACTTTGAATCTCTGATAGGCTGACTAGGAGTTTAAAGAATTTAATATTATCTTTCCACACAATTGCTGCTGTGGAAGTTTTGTTAGATGCTGAAGAAAAACTACTTGCCTTTGACCATAACTCAGCTGTAAATTAACTCAAAGTCTATGATCTTCATTTCAAATTATCTTGCAATATTTAGTCATTGCTCTTCAAAATGACAATTTTTCCTTGTCTTTAAAATGAGCAAAACTTGTTCCCACCTTAGAGGAAATGCTGTTAGAAAATTTATTTTCTTTCAAACAACTTGGACATATTAAAATACATACATAAGTATTTGTTAATACCATTATTTAACATGTTAAATCCCAATTCCAGTGATCACTTGAAGTTAGCAGAACTTAAATTTGAAGAAAGACTATGGGTAAAGAACTGGGCTGAGCAGGTGATAGCACAAAGCACAGTTACTGAGCTTAAGACAGCTGATAAATCCCATTTTAAAATAAACTTTAATTGCTTAAAGATTTTGTAAATCATTAACCACTTAACATAAAACATGTGCTGGGTGTCTGCCATACTAAATGAGACCAGGAATTATTTTAATAAACTCATGTAATTAACACATACTTTGATTCACAAAAAAAGGATTGGACTAGAGTGGGTAATGCTACCTAAATTTTGGTGTTTCCTCATCCCTGGGTATTTAATGTTGAAAAAATCTCTTTATTATTTGAATACATTTATCATGGGCACAATTGTGGATTTAAGAGCTGTACAAGTTTACTAAGAGCTGTCAGAGACACATCTTCTGCCTCAATTCTGCAAGGAACTGAAATTATGTTGGGGTACGTGGTGTGCAGAACCTGCACTGGGATTTTACTCAAACAGACAGCACATGGCCCTGGGTGCTGCCCGGAGAACAGAACGAGGCTTAGGAGCAGTTTTGAATTTTGTGAAGGGGTAGAGTACATTGAATTTAAAGAAATTCAGCTTGTGCAGACTGGCTTCTCCCTCGCAGCAGTTTCCCAAGGAGTGTGTGGTGTTTCAGCAGGCATCCAGCTGCCTTGGTGCCTGTGCACTCAGGAACGTGCTGGGAGTTCCCACCCAACACCACAACTCCTGGGATGGCTCTCAGCTCCTTAGAAATAATCAGGGTGCTCCCTCAATGTGAAAACCAAACAGATACTTTTCCCCTAGAATTAGAATTACTGTAAAGTTATTCTTTGTAGTCTTTCTAAAGACTTCTAATTTTCTTTAAAGTCACAGTAAATAATGGAAAAAATACATTTCTAGATTATAAGATAACACAGCACAGCAAAGAGACCCCAAACGTCTGATAATTACAAAGCAATAAAAAGGTGTGATGAAAACAGGAGTGCCTGTTCTAAAACCTGGGCACACTCTATAAGAGGCAGTTTTATTGGCCTCAAGAGGCATACAGAACCATAGAATCATACAATTTCCAACTTTCCAATAAGTTGGAAAAGACCTTTAAAATCATCAAGTCCAAGAATTACCACTGCACTGCCAGGTCTACCACTAAAGTGTGTCTCTAAGTGCCACATCTACATGTTTTCTAAACAACTTCAGGGATACCTCTCAAAATTAGTATGTAAAAAAAAAAAAAAAAAATTACAAAAAATGAAAGAAGAAAGTAATAAGAGAAGGCTCTAAACACATGAAGTATAATTTATGGAAAACTTGGCTTTCTTTTAAATGCATAAATTTTACACTTCTCTCTAACACCTATAGACTGGTTTTCTCCTTTTTTTATTTGGTTTTACAAAAATTATTTCTTATTGATCGTATAAATAGAATTGTACAAAAGGAACATGCATGCGGTGAGGAAGACAGTTCACACCACACAGATGCTAAAATTGTCTCAGCTGGATCAAAAAGAAAAAGTTCTTTTTCAAGAGCATGGTGCTACAGAGTGCCTGAGAACTTGCACTGCTGACCTTCTGCACCTACAATTCTGTCTTGTGGAAGATGGAAATGGATTTTCTTTTTTAAAATGTATGAAGTACTAGAGTGCTGTTTGTTCTCTAGCTTGTAAGGTTTACTAGAGCAAAAGAAATGAGAGCTTTAGTCAAATGGGAAGGCAGGTGTCCCTCCTGAGATTACAAAATCAATCAACTCTTGTTTACTGTACAGCAACAGAGTCTCCTGCTGCGGCGAAGTTGCAGAGACTGTTAAAACACTGAACAACACTACCATAAACCTCATCTAGTCTGCTGAGTGAGTTTGGTTGTCCCCTGACACACAAGTTGCTTTCTCATTGCCATACAGTTGAGCCATCAATATTTCAGGCTGGGGTGAGGAAGGAGTATGGGAGATGATGGGAAGAAGCCCAGAAAGGGAAATGTGGATCCTCACAGCAGAGCACTGCTTTCCTCAAGTCTCTAAAATTCACTCCTTGGAGTCTGGAGGAATGAGGGCCCAACACAGACAAGGAGCTAGTGATGTCTCAGTCATTCTACTCTCTTTACTGCCACTTCTGAATAAATCCCAATTTTTAGGGAAGAACTAAGGTACTGAAGATGTTGTAATGGGTGGAGAGCTTTTTCACGCTTATCACTTCAGCCTGTGTACTGGAATGGGTGGGCTTTGAGTACAGTGGTGTGCCTTTACCTGTGCCATAAATGTTATGGGATTCAAGGTGAGTCTCATGTGTCTTTCAAAGTCTCAGCAGAGATTATCACTGGGTCAGGAGTGCCTGAAAAAATCATGTGTCATCTAACAAATCATCAGGACCACCTTTCGCACTGAGATTAAAAACCCCTCACTGACCTGTTTTATATGGCAAAAGTGGAGACCCTAGACTTACAGATTTGTAAATTTGCACAGCTGAATAGCTCTACATCAACTCTAATCAAGGTGTATGTACTTCATAATGTTCTTATATTTGTTCACCCCCTTTTTAACTGAAATTTAGCCAAAAAATTCCATAGAGCATTTTTCTTGATTTAATATTTACTGTTTGGAACAGTAAATCAGTAATATTTCCTCAAAGACAAGATTTTTATGAGGAAAGATGGCTTCTATTGCTCAGTGGATTAGCTAATAATGCAGAAACATTGGCATGTATCAGGGAAAATTGTAATTCTTATTTGCTCTATTAAGTGGTTTTAGGCTCATAAGTGACAAGTTCAGACAACATATTACCATTACCATTGTGAAGTGTATTAACAAAGACTGCAAAACTCAATACAGCAAGTCTACCAAAGCACAACAGTAATGCTTGTAATACATTTACTTAAATGGTTTTTTTGTCTATTACTGACAATACGGCATACCACCAAGTGCTAAAATCACAGTGAGGAACTAGACAGGATTCGTTTTCCATTTCCAGTTATTTCCAGTTATTTATTTCTCAAGGAAGACTCTACCCGCAGTGTTTTTAACAAATACACAGTTTTTTCAAACACACTGAATTCTTCATTGAGAAGTCCACTGTGTGTGCTTTTCAGATAGAAAACTTTCTGGTTTTGATGTCTGCTTAAACCAGAGCTGTTTATAACGCCAGAAGAGCTCTCTTTTGTTGTGATGTGTAACTAACCTAGAAGCATTGGTTGTGAAATATCCTACATGTCCAGGCATGGAGAGCTAGGTCCATAAAGCAGGATTTAAGAAAACATGTTGTTCAGGGCTACAGAATCTAATATTGTGCATACAGTGCTTAGAGCAGAATGCACAATGTGGTTTAAACACCTGGCATTGTCAATATCTCTGTACTCAATGTTCACTGGGCATTCCAAGGTGCTCTGCCCCAGAGAGAAAATCCAAACAGCAGGAACTACCAGCTGTCTGCCTTCTCTGTACTGCTCAGGACAGTAGAACTATAACAGTATCTGAAAAACTGAATGTGCATACAGAATTAAACCAGCTCATAAAGAAATATTATGCCATTTCCAATTAAACATAAAACTTTAAATCCACTAATTTTCAATCCCACAGCAAAAGGTAAATTATAACACATTTTCTATAAAATCAGCATTTTCAACAATAAGATCAGGAACAAAAAAAAAGTTATTCAGAGTATTGCCTTGGTTTTATAAACCAAAAATAACTATTTTTTAACTTTTACAAAAAAGAAGAAGAAGAAGAAGAAAATATTTTTTTTCTCCTTTTTTTATCCAAAAGAAAGCTTTTCCTGCACAATTGGACAAATAGCTTGATGTTTTGTTTGGTATGCATAAACATAAATATTCTGTATCTATTTACATATTATATGATAAGTATTTTTTTTTTCCTTCAGTAGTCTGAATCACTACATTCTGAACTGAGCTACAGAAATGTTATAAAGTCTTTTTTTCTGCCTTACAGACTGCAGATTTCAAATTTCAAAATCTAAAATGAGCACTAGAAGAATCACAGTGAAAAGTCTGCTTTAACTTTTCTGAACTGGAGTAAGTCCTTCAATGTTTTTGCTCTAAATTTTCTTCTCGAAACTATTAAGAAAGAAGACAGGAGGTATTTTTTAACTAATAACCTGTCCTTTTACACAGTTGCTGTCCATCATCTTCCCTAACACTACTGGATCCTGGCCTTTTCCCCAGGACTTCCACGACTTGATTAGATTTGGGGTTCTGAGACTGCAGAGGAAAAGGACATCTATCACCTCCAGACAACCTCTGTAACACGTATTTTAATGTTAACAAAGCTGACTGTGGAAATGCTATCCATAGCTTAATGGCAGCTATGCAGAGGAATGGATTAATTCTTTAGACAGAGGAAGCAGAAAGAGTGGTAAACAAAAGAAAACTAATTTTAAGAAAAATGCTACTTTCCTTATTTTAAAACCATTGACAGTACTAGGATTTAGAAACACTTTGTAATTTTTCTCTGTTGTCTTTTATTATAGAATTCATTTTGTCTCACCTAAGCTAAAGAATATGGAAGGAATTGTGAAGGGGTACCTTATACTCATAAATGCTTCTTTGATGAAGATGAAATCTAAAGGAGGAGTGTAAGAAGGTAAGATTCTAAATACTAAAAATATTTAAAGAAGCCTAGGGATTATTTATAAACCCTATGAAATCAACTGGAAGGACTATGAATACACTATGTATATTTTTTCCTGAAATCTAGTAGCAAGAAACAGTATTTGCCACATGTAATCACTATGGTGATTGTCTTGATCATTATTAGTTACAATTTTGGCATAAATTAGTGGCAGTATATTAGGGGCAAATGAGATAGAAATCATGTCCTTCTAATGCCCATGATCATATCTGAAATAGATTATTTCAACAAAGTTTGTGTTTCCTGCAGTGGAAACCTAGTGGAAAAAATTTAGAGCCATTCCAAATATTAGGTGACCATGTAGTATAAAGTATCAGCTGGTCCAGAGGTCATTTAGAACAAGCTGGCATATATTGACATGATCTTGCTGGATGAAGTGTCTGATTATTCTCAAGGATTAGAGGGAAAAGGTGCACATCTCCACTGAAAAGCTGGGTTTCAGTAGCATAAGGTGGAGGCTAATGCTCTGTGGGTGCTAGCAGCAGGGTTAGGGGCAAACAGGTGTAGTAAATTTAACAGCAGTGATTATTTTTGTACAGAAGACTGCATAAATGTATCAGCCAGCCTCATGATATGTTCCATACACAAGGTAAGCATTTGGGTTTATTGGAGATCAAGGATTAGGGAGTTAAAATACATGTTCCTTTTCCCAGTTTGGACATTTGGGCTTCAGCTGAATTATAAGCTTATTTTTTGTCATTGAATTTCTTAGCATTCATCTGGCACTAAACAGCCAGCATTTTACAAGTCATCATAACAACAACAGCAGCAAAACTTTCCTTGTCATCTGCTCTTTAAGGGAAAGTTTCATGCCTCCTTTCTTACAGATGTGGCTATTTCTCAAATCAAGGCCTTAGGTCCCACTATTATGCTCTGCTTATCTGGATTCCTTTCCTTCCTTTGGACAGGTCCCTCTAAGTTTGTTTAGACACCTCTCCATTCCATTTTCCTCCATCCCATTTTCCTTAAAAGAAGAGTGACATTATTTGTCAAGTGTATGAGGAAATATATCTTAGTTTATATTTGTTAATAATTGTTTCAGATGTATTTCCATCAGGATTCCTTGATCTTTACTGAGGTAAGTAATGGAAAGAAATGCACCATTTGACTCATCTTGGGATTCTCTTTGCAGTCCACATACAGAAAGCAGGCAGGATCCATTTAGATTGCCAGAAATTCTCTGGATACCTTTTTCCCCCCATGTAAATGCAACCAGACAGCCAATGACAAATTCAAGTTCACAGAAGAGAGCAGAGAGATAGGCTCATGCACATCCTGACAGGCCAGGGTGAAAACTGAGGCTCTTACCTCCTCTCCCTGTTGAAGGCTTAATTCTGCTGTATCAGAGATGCAGTGAGCATCTCATAATGGATGAGATGAATGTGAAGTGGTTTAGATTTTGGGACATACTGAAACCTTCCAAGAGAAGAACTAATAGAGACATATTATTTCTTGTGGGGTATTAAATTTGGTGGCAACAAATCTATGCTACTAATTCCACCTTTTCCCACTAGGAGAAACAGAAAAAGGCTAGCATTTAAAGAGAAATGGGTTCTAAATGTAGCCATAGTGAAGCTCATTTTTGTGGCTTATGAAGAAAAAATTACTACAAGGTGAAGCAATATTCTGTATTTGTGGTAAGTAAAAATCTATGCCTGAATGCGCTGCAACTGAAATACACAGGATGTCTGATGGTGATTTCAGCAGGAACACAGCAGCACTTTCTCTGGAATTCTGCCAGACCCTAGAAAATATTTGGCACCTGAAAAACCCAACAAGGTGAAGGGTGACAGTTTCAGGAGCATAGTTACAGAATCAGAAGTGGGAACAGTCCCCATCTCTGTGAGTGAAAGGAATAATCACCTTTCAACAGAAACTTCCTTGCTAGGCTTTGTTCAAAGAATAAAAGCTGTCAGCATTATGGCATACCAGTAACAAAAAGGAAAAACTGACAGGAAAATCACAAAGTTGGCAGAAATGGTATGTCTGTGGTTCCTGCTGACAGCACTTGCGTCTATTTTCAATGAGAAAATTGAAAAGTTTCCATTTCATTTAGGAAAAGGTCAGAATCATACAAAACAGATGATGAGAAAGTTCTAGTAATCAATGAAACAGGTTTTCCTCCCCAGCATAAGCTTCAGTCTATTGACTCTTGAATGGGATTGTAATAGAAACCTACTGAATTGGGCTTTTATGTATCTTCCTGGGAATCCCTCCAAGACCTGGGCATCCCTTGTGTAGGTGTCTGCATAACTAAACTCCCCTCATTTCTGCCCCCCTCAAATAGCTGCAGCTTGTGGGGTCTCTCCAGCCCCAGGCCACAGGGAGAGTCTGCCCTTCGGGTTAATAACCTGTCCCCAGCCTGATCCTCTCTGACTTCACACAAGTCAGATACTGACTGGAGAGTCACAAGACCACGGAGAGCTGTGATACAAAATTATGAACTTATTCATGTATTGCTTTCTGATTTCAGTTTCTGCTTCCAGTGAAGCCAAGTAGCTGCTTCCATCTTGCACATCACTCACTTTTTAGTATCTTAAAAGACCTCTAAACCCTTGCTGATTATTTTCTTTTCTCTTTTTATAAATTGGAGCAGATAAAATAAGGCAGTTTATCTACTTTCCTGTATCTGAAATACAGAAGCTCTGCTTGGTCTAAATCGAGGGAAAGACCATGACACAAATGTGGGTGATTTTGGATTGCCTGTGATTGGCATAGTGCAAATGTGCATCAAGGCAATATTAAATACTACTGAGACATAAGAAATTCCATTGCTTTTTTCCGAATCCCAAAGGCAAATTGTTCATAAATAATATTTGAGGTTAATACAGCGATGTGAATCTCTTTACAAATATTTAATCAACCACCAACTCAATTACCAGATAGTGCTGGTTTAACTGCTGCTACTTGGGCACTACTGCAGACTTTCCCTTGAAAGTCATATTTTCATTAGGCTTTAATACAGAGATATAATTAATGAATAGCTGTCACAGCTGCTCTATCTGGTGGTTCACTAGAAGATGTCTGAAAAATAAAATGTATGGCAAAAATGCCAGCTGCAAGTGGCAAATGGGAAAAACGACATGTTACATTATTAAATGAAAAATGATTGACTATTCATTGTAGTATGCATTAAGATGAACACTAAATTACTGAATTAGAGTTCGTTGTGATAGAGAACCTGGTACAAAAGTCTCTGTACTTCCCTGTCAGAAGTTTTGAGGATGGGTCTGTGCTGCAAGTCTAGGTGAGAGCCGACAAAACATGTCCTGTCTGTGCGCTTAGTAAAGGTGTCTCCTTATGCCAGGATGCCTTTATCAATCTTCTGATTAAGTCCTTTCTCTCGGGAAGGGGACACCCTGCCTAACTGTATTTTTAGATACTCTGTAGAGAATGAAGCACTGGGCACTCCTAGAGAGCTAAGAAGAAACTCAAGGTACAGTCAAATCTTTGCTTGTGCCCCAGCTTCAGACATGATTCTGCTAGGTAACAGTTTCCCTCATACAGGTGCAAAGTTTAACAAATTTACTATCACCATCTCTAGCAGGGAATAAGACTTGTGCACTTTTAAGTGACTAAGAGTAGCCCAAGTTTAAGTGACAATTAAAAGGTTCATATTGCTGAACAGTGGTATTTGTAGTATCAGAAAGATTTTGGAGCAGCTTTCTACTGCTAAATCCCCCCAAAGTCTGACAATAGCCACAAGATGCATTTTGGAATTGCAAAGACAAAAGCATATGTGGGTTCAGACTGCTCCTTGAATGTGAGGAAGTTCATGTAAAAGAATTCAAACTGCTGACGCACATGAGCTTAAGGAAGGACTAGATGGTTAGGGCTAGCTAGAAAGCAAATTAAATCTTTCCAGTAAAAGATGATAGTGCTTGCAGAATTAAATTGATGCAAAAATCAAATATAAAGCAAAAAATATAATACAGACATTGCTTCCCCCCATCCCCTCAGATTGCACAGCAAATTTACACAAATATTAGTGTATTGATTACCAACATTATAACAGGGAAGGTTTAATTTAACAGCTCAATAACTTTGGACATGTCATTACATAACAGCCAAGCAGGTGACTCTCTTTTGCCAATTGCCAAACTCTAAATTTTAATTTATATTGTTAATTTTGTACAGTAATACCTTAAGTGCCTGAAAAGTTGATTTTAATAAGATGGTGGATTTCTGAACTGATATTTCAAACTTCTAGGCTGATATGTGCCTTTTTCAAAGTGATGATTTTCAACAGGCATTTTAAACTAATAAAAGGTACTGGTAAGGATTATCTTCCTGCAGTAATGCATTCATCTATCTTTTGTTAGAACAAGACTATAGATTTATTTTCTTGGAAGGTGATAATCCTGAAACTAGAGCATGTAGCTTGATAAGCAATGGTAAAGATTTTGTTAGCTTTATACACCCTAAATCCAAAAAATTCCCTTGAAATGATGGAATGGGAAGCTAGCAAAGCTAAAATCATCCTTTAGGTTTTAATTTGGTCCACTGAGTGGAAATCTACTTTACATGCCCAACACTGTGAACATGCAGCCCCCTTCCCTACAGAAGGATTTTATGGCTGCTGTCTAGTGAAGACATCCTCTGTTGTAAGAACTCAATAAGGAAAAAAACCCAGCCAGGATCTAGGGGGGAAAAATAATTGCAGAGAGAACAAAACAACTTACATACACACAAAATAACTGCAGAATAATGACATCTGCAATTCCTTGTACCTCACTGGTCTGTGCCTGGGCAAAGACACCTGCCTGCAGAAATCCAAGGGCAGGCTACAGAAACAGGGGCTTAGAGTTTGGATAAACCCCACAGAAAGAGGTATGATGGGCAAATGCCTTATTAAAAGACACACAAGCAGAAAACGGGAATTTAACAAATAAAAAAATTTTAAGGAAAAACACAGGCAGCAGTTATTAAAAAGAAAAAATGCAGGAGAAAATAGGCCTGGTGTATGATACACAGCAAAAGGAAAATATGTAAATGTTAAACTGTTATAAAGAGAGGAGATTAGGGCAGAATTTAATAAATTATATATAAAAAAACACTGTTTCCTTCCTTTTTCATTCTGTCTAGTATTTTTCTAATTAGCTCAGCATTTGTTGCTTTCAGTTTTGTGCTTTTAGTGATTCATTTATAGTCGGCTATCTGGGGCATTATGTGGTGCAAATACTAAATAACCAGGTTTATAATTGGTTAACAGCCCAAATGCCATCAAACATGGAGCTTCTGACACAAAGATACAATGCAGAGTAGCATACACCTGTTACATACTAATTCATCATCAGTGTTCAATCTGCAAATATTTCAGCAGTCACCACTGAGGAAGATAAAGACCATGATGTATAGATTTTCCTTCTCTAAACAGGGGCTTGGGTAAAGTCCATGACAGATAATCTGTGATACAGGACTGACATTGCTTACTCCTGAATTAACAACATCTTTAAAGTCTGATAAAGAGTCTGTATCTGCAGAGCTATCAGCCTGACATCTTTAGCATCTGCTAAGATCACTTAAAAGATGAGGAGGGGAAGAGAGATGGAAAAGGAAATAGGATGAATAGAAATGAGGTAAAGGAAGGTTGTGAAGATGATAAACAGTTTTAAGAGTTGAAGTAGCCCTCTAGTCTAAAGGAAGAAAAGTTGGGCTTTTTCTACACATTAAATTACCTCAAAAGAGACAGGTTTAAACCCTGTTTCTGAAGATATATCTAATAATACTTAAAGAGAAAAAATATCCTAATAAATCCATGACTAAGAGTATCTGTAGGCACATAAAACTGTTAAAGCTGCAAAATCCTCTTAAAAAAGCCCCAAACCAGACATATTAGTAGTATGATGCAGTGTCCTTGTTGTTCCTGTAACCTTGTGATTGCAGTGACATTGCCAGAGCATAAGCAAAGGCAGCTATAAACTTCTCCATGTTGAATAAATGTTATATTCTCTGTTGCCGTGGGGATTTCCCAGTCTGAAATCTGCAGGATACAGGTGACCCAGTTTTGAGCACAGGGTGGCTGAGCCTGCTGTGTTCAGCTGGCAGCACACAAACCTGGCTGCTCAGAGCTGGGCACAGCAGCTCCCTTCTGCAGGGCAGGGAGTGCCTACAGTGACAGAGCACTCCAGGAAAACAGGGGTCCCTCCGAGGCAGGCAGCCCACATCTGTGATCCCAGAAGGAGCTCTGGTCCTCCTCTTTGGAGGTTACTGAAACTGGGGTCTAGAGTACATCCCTGGGAAAATACTCACTGAAGGACAGCAGAGAGGTGAGAGGAAAAAGGACAGCTGGGATTAATCAGGAGGTACTTCTTGAAAAACAGGATAGAATGGGAGCAGTTCCCCACACAACTAAAGTGGGAATGGAGACTTTTAACTAAAAAATTACTGAGACGTGTCCTTTAGGCTTAGAGAGCATCAGCCAATCTGAAACATGGAAAATCTATTGCTTTTTCCTATTCTAACTACATCTCCTCTTCAGCAGTCAATACTTCTACTTTGGAAGAGCACCAGCTCCTCTGTGCCAACTTTCAATGTGGTGTATATTAAACCAATGGAGATAGGCATCTCCAGGAAATTGATTTTATAATGAAAGTAGTGCAGTTCTAACTGTAGTGGAACTCCAGAATGGCATTCAAATTGATAATAAATAACTCAATTTTCAGCCCAGTGGTGATACAGCATTTAACACTAATAATTCCAGTAGCCAGTATACTATGTTGTATCTTTGTTTTGCCTTGCCTTTCCAGGAGAGGGAGTGGAAATCAGAATCCAATTACTGGCAAAAGAGATAGTTCAGAACAGTACCAATGGTGGGACCCAGGAGGAAAACAAAACAGGTAAAAGCTCCTCAAACAGAAATCACTACAGCACTTCTCTGCAGAATAGACAGTGTACTCTAACAGAGGTGTTGCAGAACCACTTACCAACCTCATCTTCCACAAAAGGGAAGTTGGCAGGATACTCTGTGGTTCTTGGGACAGTGCTTAAAGCTCCTGTAAAAAGTATTTCTTCAAAACATGTCATTGAGCTTTGTCCATCTATGCTAACTGGTACTTTGACAAATGAATTTGAAGATTTCAGTGAAGGTTTGGGTGCCACAATGTGCTGCTGATGGCTAGCAGATGTAAGTTCTGTTAAATGGCTAATGGATGAGATTCACAAGGCTAAATGAAAGCTCTGTTTTCTCATCACAGATCTAGCAATTTAACTAGAATAATTAAAAATATGACATTCTAGAAATCACAATAGTGTGGACTTTACTACAAGTATCTGTGTTACTATAATGGGCCAAAACCTGTAGGTCCATTTAGATTCTGTAAAAGTGACTGGTTTTGTCCTTTTCATTTTGACTCAGTTACCCTTTATGAAAAAAAAAAAAAACAAAAAAGAAAGAAAATAGGAAAATGCTCCATTCGGCCTGTAAATATTGTAAATTGCTTTTATGAATTGATTTTCTTTTAATTTTACCTTTCATCATTAAATTGTAGACAAGTACGTGTACTGATGATGCACACTTCTGTACATATATGTGGAATGGACTACTTAACATTAAGGTTAGGGAATTTACTAGTATTTATTCCTTTAGAAAGATATTAGCTAGCAAAATTAAATAAATAATAAAAATGTTCCAATACACATTTAGTGTTTGTATGATGTTTTTAGCAAACTGAATTTTAACAGAGTATCAGTAGGTCTTTGGATACCTAAAGATTCCACTTTGTCATTATTAATGTCTGTCAAACAGCACTATCATTTGAAAAGAATATTTTTATATAATATCTTTCAATGAAAAGAAACAAAAAAACTGTCTCAAGGTACATTTTTTTCTGTCTTTTTTTTTTTTTTTTACAATTTAATGGTGTCATTACTTTATGTTAGTATATATAAGAGAATTGTTATGCAGTCCTCCCCTTTCAAATTCCTGTGTAATAATGATGCAATATTCACATTTCATGTACTATAGAAGGATCCTTTTCTTGCTTTCATATACTGCAGACATGTACCTAAATATATATAAAAAATATGCCTGTCACTGTGAACTGCTACAGAATTTTTCTGGTTTTGGTTCATATTTGAATTAGCATATTCCAAATATATTATTGAAAATGAAACCTTTTGGTTTATTTCCTCCAAAAAAGACTTGATTTAAGGTCAACATCACAAGATAATTCATCCTTTGGAGAGTTTCCCACTGCAGTGCAGAGTTTTGCTAAGATCAGACAGGCTGTGCCCTTAGCCATTCGGGAATCCCCAACTGGTAATTTGGCTTACAAGCCATTCTATTCATGCCTCTAATCAATGGCCTCTTTTTTCTCAGGCTAATGACAACCTTATGAAGCAGTATTTCTCCCATGTCTCTCAGAAAAAAACAATTAGCCATAGATACAAAAGCCATTGACACAAATAGATCCTCAAATTGGTTTTGTGATTTAAAACTGGGGAGCCAAAAGGTGTCACAAATGACTTCACTGTTAAACCACTCTGATCTTAGATTCACTAGGTGACCAGGAGACAAGTTAGTAAAAAGCAGTTATAATGTTTAGAGCAGGGCTTGATCCTGAAAGATGCAGACCAGCTGCAGCATCTGTTGACTCTGCTGAAAATTCTGCAGGTCTGTCCTTCTCTCAGTTCTGCACGTCATGTTTCTGTACTCCTAGTCAGCACCAGGCAGAGTGGGCACAAATGGCACTTTCAATAGACCCGCCTCATAAAAGCATCAATTTAATACTTAACAGATCTGTTCATCTTTCCTTAGCAAATCTCTTTTGTCAGCCTCTCCTGAGTCTTGTGTTTGAAGCATTTGCTTTTAGTAAGACTGTATAAAGCCTTTTGGGAAACAGCCCAAAAGTTTCTGTGGGGCACAAAATGAGTCCTTCTTAGATTTTGAGCCAATATTCTATTAGGGTTTCATAAAGCCGATGCAGAAAAATAAGTACATCTAGTACTCGTACTTTATATATTTTTATGTCCTTGCTGTATAAATAGATGTGTGTATGCAGACATGTATTTCTCTTATAACACTACAAAGCTTTGTAAATAATGAACTTTCACAGATTTCACACTAATCAAATTACTTCTTGCTAATAGGTATCCATGGAGGCTGCTCCCCAGGTTTTCTAATTTTGCTCATTATGTTCTCTAATTTTTCCAGAGAGACAACTCAAGCAGCTATTTGATATACAACGGCTGTACCCAGCTGGCTTTCACTCGAGCAGTTGCTTTGATACAGCGTCACATGATCATACTCGTTACTTCAGATAAATTATTCAGAGACTCCCAGATGCAGTGTCCTGCAGTTTACCAAGCTATAGGAGAGTTTCACTAAACTGTGATGCTGGTATACCACAAATGAATATGAA
This sequence comes from Promerops cafer, assembly GCA_013398275.1. NCBI lineage: Eukaryota > Metazoa > Chordata > Aves > Passeriformes > Nectariniidae > Promerops > Promerops cafer. The sequence continues at coordinate 217,773 of VZSE01005046.1, forward strand.
TTTCTGAGTAATTATATACTCTTAGTAAGCCAAAATAACCGAGGTACTGGGTCACCAAATTGCAATTAAACAGTAGTATTATTTCTCAAATGGTTCCCTTAAAGCAAAGTTCCCTTTTTCCTTTTCTCTGTGCTATTTAAGGTTACTTAGTAGGTATAACACAGTAGCAAAATCTTCTAAAGCTATAAGTTTTATTTCCTGAAATTCTTAAAATTATTAATCTTGAAAAATAGTGTAACATTTTTAATGATACTACAGTATTGATGCGTCACATTTCAAAATTTGGATGAAATGAAATTAACTTAGCCCTAAATTTTTATCCTTTCATTCAAGTTCTTCAAAGCCCTTAGATGGATAGATAATACCAGGGAGAATTATTTTTAAAACTGAAAATTTTGTGTGTGTGTGTATATATATTACAAAATTTCCCCTTCACCTGCAGTTTTTAATCAAACACAGTCCTGACTCTGGTCTGTATCTGAGCATAATTGTATTTCCCTTAAGAACAAAACACCTAGTACGTTCTAGAAAACACTCTCAAAGCAACAAAGTGAAGCCAGAAGCCTACTCCCTAGCAAATCTGGCTGTTCACCTCTTACACAGCTCTTCAGTACCACAGCATCAACAGGAGTTGCACAGGAATACAGGACAAGTGTAAAAGGCTCGATGTGTCTTGCAAAAGAAAAGGAAGGCAATGCCTGCTGTTGCTGCTTTGTCAGACCAGTTTTGCTGGCGATCCCACACTAAATAAATTTCTCTGTCAATGCCCCAAACTAGTTGCCTCAGGATCTATAAAAGGGAAGGCTTCTCCTAGAGAGTGCCAAGACTGAAGTGAAAAGCATCTCATGTACTTCAAAGACCTCCAGGTCATTCTCACCCAGGGTCGATCCCTGCTGATTCCCTTCAGATCCACCTCGGTAGACAGGGGTGTCAGAAGGAAAATCCATGTCATTTAGCATAAAAGCTAAGGGTGGGGTTAAACACTCTTTGGAGGTGTCTACAGATACAAAGAGTCCCTGCTGACCAGCTCTGGATTTCAATACCCCACTTTTCCATTGCTAAGTTGGGCCAGCTGGTTTCATTTTGTGGAGTAATTAAATTCAGCTAATTAAATGGAGCTGCTGTTACCATGCATTCCTAAAGCCTTCGTTTCAGAAACAAGATGATTGTATTAACTCTCTTTCTGGCTCTTTTAGCACAGATTTAGTCCATTTTACTGGTGAATAAAATTATGCAAATAATCATCTTAAGGGATCAACCATAAAGAAGGTAAATAAAAATTGCCATAAGTTCTTTCTCAAGATCTTTTGATTCTGAAGTCTCTTTCCTGATTCTGAGATATTGATGAAAGGCTCAGAAAGCATATTCCAGATAATCAAATTAAAACTGCCTGTGACAACCTGAAGAACAATCTCATAACACTGAGTGTTAAAATGGACGATTAATTTTAATCTCCATAAATGAAAAGAAATGCAGAAAGGGAAAAAAGAATGCTAACTGTGCATACACACATACATAATGGTGGGCTCTAAACTAAGTATTAACAGAGAAAAGATACTCAAGACACCTGCTTAAGCCCATGGAGAGTCAAAAAGCAAACATAATGTCAGCAATGTCAGGAAAGGAATTGAAGCTAAACCAGGAAACACCATTATGCCATCAATAGTGCAATTACACCCTGAGTACTGTGTGTAGTTCTGGTCATTCAACCAAAAAACAGGTAGCAGAATCTGCAGAGGTGCAGGAGGGGATAGTTAATGCTGTCAGAGATTTGGAAGACTTCATTTGCCAATGTGAGATTTTGTGGGCTAGGGTTCTCCTACTGGAGAAATATCACATAAAGGGATATGATAATGGCATATGAAAACTTTCCCAGAGGGTGGAAAAGTTTAAATGACTCTAGAAAGGAATTAGACACATTTAATGGATAGTTAGAGCACAGTAATCCTGAGACCATCACCAGCTCAGAGATTCTGTAATATAGTGAGAGATGAAAAGTAGGAAGGTGCAAGAGGGGAATTATGCCTGCTTTGTTTCTTGTAGCCTTTTCTCAACCATTTGCTCCAAGCAGTACTTAGAGACAGGACATACATTAGACAGAGAGCTATTCTGAGCCAGTAAAACAGATTTTGTGTTCTTACTATGTTGTCCTAACTATGTGTAAAGTAGGAATTTATCTTTATTCCGCATAAGATTCAACTTTACTTCAGCTACAGAATCACAATAAAGGACTCCAGAATTCCGTTTCTAAATCTAACATGCTAATATAAACAAATAGCCCTCATTCACTTGATAGTGTATTATTTTTAAAAACAACATAAATAGTTGCTAAAATAGAAAGAAAACTATGTTTAATTTATCCAGGGATAAAAAATTGCTTTCAAACAATGGGTGTGTCTAGTTTTTCTGGTCAAATATCACACATAAGTTTAGACCAAAAAGACTTCTACAGCTCGTAATCCAGATATTTAGCAAAACCTTTTGTAGGATAATACTTCCCCAGTTCTGACCACAGTTCATGAAAAATACCAACATTGAATATGCTTGAAAGAGCTTCAATGTACAGAGTTTTTAGACAACCCTGGTGCATTATTCTGGTGCTGAAGGTTTGAGCGAGTTGACTTCCTGTATCTTCCAAAAAAAAAAATTATATTGAAACACTTTACAAAGAAAAAGTACAACTTAAAAAGTATGTTAAAGCCCAATAAAAAACGAACATTCTATAAAATTCAAGCTGAGGTAGCCATATATGATTTTAATTTTAACAATAGCAAGGTATTTCTCATCTCTCATCAGGGACTCCCATCAGAGCATGACAAAAATTCCCATTGTATGAACTAAACAGCATAGGAACACCTGATCACAGTTATCCTCTTAGTTTAACTCCTTTGATGAGCAGTTCCCAAAGGCAATGTTTAAAGTTAGTGGAGAAAATACATCTCTGGCATTAAACTCAATGACTTACAGTGTTGGAAATAGATTACACAGAAGGAGAAATTCCAAGCAGAAATACAAAATTCTTTCAACCAGTTTAAAGCTTATCTTGCTTTGCTTGGTGTAGCAAAATCTGTGTGTATGAATATATGCAAAGCTGAAATAGAATTTGGCTACACAGGATGTTTGAAAAATAAAAGCTGTGGCTCAGTTCTCAGAAGGATCAAATCCATGGTGGCATTATTTCAACCTCAGATTCAAGTCTATAAAATCTCAGCTGATGGGCACTCAGTCACGTGAACGGCAATGTACAACAGTGGAAGCTGAAAGGCAATATTCCCAGTTCAAACATCTCCTCTCAGCTGTACATGATACTAATGAATATCAATATTCCTCTTATCTTATATAGCTCCCTACAGCAACATCAGTGGGAGATCTGTATACATAAGGAGAGCAAGGTAGCAAAACATAGAACCTGCAGCTCAGAAGTTATGGTGATTAGAATGGTAGAAACAGCTGGATTGGGTCAATAGGATGAGATGAGCATGCCCTCACTGCTGCCCAAAGTATAAGCATTAAATGAACCCCATCAACAACAGTGAATGCACTCTAAACTTTGTGCAAATTCACTATCTCTGTGTAGTACTGTGCATGCAACAGGAACATAAAACACAATTAACCTTCCTGAGAACACAGGTTTTATTTTGCAAAGAAGGACATTATATAAATACCAGCTCCACCTTTCCACCAGACAAACATTTAAAAGGTTTTCTTATTGATTTTTCAAAGACTTCTCTATTTGTAACAACAATGCCTAACTTAATTACTGTGGCAATAATGGGGCATATTTACTATCCCAGAAAAGGAATAAGAATCTGCCATAATGTCTGTTTCTTTGATTAAGAACTACGCAACAAAAAATACCCTGACACACTAAATATTCTAGCTGGGCTCTCTATCAATCAGGTCATTACTAAAAATTATTCCAAGGAGAGAAAATGTATTACATTTTTTGAACCTCAAGAACAAATGAAAGAAACATGAGCAGATCAGCAACATGAGCAGATCAGCAACTCAGAGATGATGGCTGGCAGAGGAGTGTGGGGGGTGAGGGTGGCGATAATTTTAGTTTTGTGAGTGTCCCAGTAATCATGGGAACAAAGCCAGGACTCATGCAATTTGCCCATCAGTCATTAATTGTCAGTGACTGCTGCCACAGTCATTCAAAAACAATTAGAAGTGAGAGAAGGAAAATGTATCACAAAGGCATAAACAATCCAGAATTACCATGGCTGGCACACACACTTTAAATGGGGATTTCGCTGCCACACGGATGCACATTGTTCTCTCTGGAAAGAATATTCATGAGGACATAATTACAATATTTGGTGTTGCATAAACAAAATCTCAAAAAGCACACTCCTCATCTGAATAGGAAAGCCTTCAAGTCAATCAATGATGGAAGCTTACACTGAGAAAAAGGCAAATCCTCCTTCTTATAGAGGTATTTATCTTTCCACCTAACCCAATGCTCTTCAACAGAAGCCGTTCAGTGGATTTTGAAGAAGTCCCCTATCACCTTTCACAAACTGAGAGTTTGGGCTTCTCTAAACAAAAAATAAATCAGTCGGGCTCTTTCAAAATTAATCTAAAAAAATTGACAATGACAGGATTTTCTGCCTTCTTCTCTTACAGTAGTGTCACTTATAATCTTACTTGTGAGATTAAAGTTTGTTTATTAATGCTCTTTATCCATAACAATTTATTCTAATTCTGCTTTTGCCTGCCTAGTGATAGTGCAGGTAGAAAAAATTCTTCAGTTCTTTATTAAGGCAAATGTTCCCCAACCTCAGAACTGTATTTCTTGCAGGATTAATATTGGGGGGGGGGGGGGGGGAACGAAGATTATCTGCTTTTACTCCTTGCTAGACCAAATTCTATTTTTTAAACCACATGTTATATTCAGTTATTGAAACAATATGAAATTTAAGCTGGACATAAAGAAATTTAAATGAAATACAGTTTACTGAAATAGATCTAGAACTACATTTTTCTATCCACCATTACCTGTTCAATTTATTTATAGAAATTTACATGGTAATAAATATGTTGTAGTTACAATCAGGAATTTTATAAACAAAAATTGTTGTGCAAATTCCAGCAGTCAGTATAGCAAGCAATACTGTTATACTTGCCATGATCTTTTCACTAGACCAACAAAAGTCCAAAACTAAAATTTAACCTTTCAAAAATTACCACCCATGTTTAATGAATAATCTAAACTACTCAGGAGTTGTTAAATATGACAGTATGAGACCAGACAGTGTAGGGAAGCGTGAGAACAAAAGGATGGTGAGAAAAAAGTGAAGGTGATAAAATCCTTTAAGAATTTGAAATAAAAAAGACAGGAAAGGCACTAACCTCAGAAAGTTCAAAGAATTTTGAAAGTCACCTGTTTTGTGAACAGATATTATACGTCCTGTGTTTAATAGTTTGGAAGACACACACTCTAAGGTCTTTCCATACCATTTTTCACTACTCATCAGAACATTTTATGATCTTGTATATTAATGCAAAACTTGCAAATACAGGCGTATTCTTCAATTATGAAGAGACCAAGTAAGTCAAATAGTGGTGGGGACACAAGGCCCAAGCAGAAATACCGTGGCACAGAAAGTGACCATAGAGAATTGAAGGGTTGAAAATACGAAAATATCTGTATCTTTGAACAAAGTGGACCACCAGAAAAATGACAAGTTTAATGAATATTAATGGAGCTACAACTGGCAACAGCCTAATGGTCCCCACTAGACCCACTGAATAAACAAAGATGAGACTGAAAAGTCTACAAACACATTTGCCCCACAAACCACCAGTGAGGGCAGTCCTTTCCCACTTCCACAGCCAAAAGAAATGGAATGATTCCTAGTCCAGTGGAAGAAAGTAGAGGATCAATTGAAGACAGAAACCCTTAAAATATTAATGTCTGAGTGTACAAAATATAAAAGTCCCAAAACAGCTAAAGCTGGCTTGTCCGCCCTTTGTCCAAGGGTGAAAATTTCTAAAAAATTTACCTACATTGAAGATAAAATGATGGCCAAGCAAAAGCCACAGTATGAAAAACATGAGGTCCATCCTGCGAGAAGTGGCAGACACTTTCAGATTCAGTAGTTGCACATGACCACAATGAATGCTGAAGAATTTGTTTAGTTATGAAAGTGATATACACTTATTTCAGACACTTTTTTGGACCGTAGGAACAGGAATTTCAGATGTGGATCGAATGTTTCTATTTCTGTCAATGGAAAAACAGAATGAATGAAATTTTGTTAAAGGAGTGAAAATTGTGAGAATTGTGTTCCTCTATAAGGAAAAACCTTGCTCCCTCAAGTAAATATTCTGTTATAGAGAAGGTAAACTATAACTTTAAATTCTCTAGGCAAAGATTTTTCTTGTAAAAAGGAAAACTCACAGACTACTTAAAAGAAAACAGATAAGAGAAATCCAGCTGGGACTGAAAGAGGAAAATGTATTTTTAAAATATAAATCCAACTCTCCTTTAACCTTTGCTCCCTCCTTCCAAAACAACAAAACTTTTAGACAGAGCAGTTCATGTCTTTCATGGTGGTGTCAGAGCTGAAAGATTAAATAAAAATTTCTATAATTTAAACATTTCTCAAATTTTTCAGTCTATTTGAGCAAAGGTACACTGAAACAAAGTCCAAAGTCCAGTACATTTAAGTATGCAGACAAAAGAAGTTGTAGCTTCTGTTACCTCCAGAGTGAAGCGGAGCAACGTTATAGCTGCAGTGTCAGTGAAGGAAGGATGTAGGTTATCAGTAGTGAGATGTTATCTAGACTAGATAATTTCTTAGACAAAATTGCGAGTTTGAGCTGTTGTTAATAGTTCTGATAGTTAAATATGACTTTTTTCTCCTCATATGAATCTTTTCCTCTCCTTCATGAACGGAAGGAAGAGGATCCAACAGAAGAGTTGGGTGCTTCATCTTTGTATGGGAAGATTCCTGGGCAGCCTCCCAGAGTCAGGAGTTACCAGAATCTGGCTTGTATGACTACAGAAATATTCACATATTGATATGTAAGTAAGGCTCATTTGTGTTTATAGCAAATGACTACATTCATCTGGAATCATTCTGCATTTCTATGGCCTTTTAATTTTTACAGTTGCATAGAGAAAAAGAGTCAATGCTTCACCAGAATGTGTAATCAGAAATTATTATTTTGATGAAACATTAGACTGTATTCTGTAGAATGTAATTACATATAAAGGTTTGATGTTTAACAGAAACAAATTCTAACATTTCTTGTCAGGATTCCAAAATCCTGCCTGTTTGCCTTATCAGTCCTTTTACCAGATCTCAGAATTTCCTCATATCCAGAGATGCTTTTCTCTCTTCATGTTTCTATACTGAAGTAATTCTAATGCCTAAAGACAGTACAAATCCAAACATCTTTTTATATAGCCAGCAACACATTCTCCACATCTTTGCTTTTTATACTTTCCACCTTTTATAGGCACTTACTCTATTCCAAAGCCTTCTACTCTGAATTCTGCAAATGCAGTTTCTGCCTTCTCGACAGTTCTGCAATATCTACCATCCACACACTAAGTGCCTCTGCCTTCCTCCCACTCAGGCAGATGCACTTCTCAAAAAACTTGAAATGTTACCAGGTTTCTTTCCCCTGTCCCACAAACAGTGATTATCTGCCACTGGGTCTTCAAGGGTATTAGTCATGAAAGACAGAGGCTTTTTAAAGTGCTGCACTATCTTTCAAATCTTAAATACAGGATATCTGTGCTCAGACAGGATTTCCCAGTTCTATTTAACAGGGACTCCAGCACTCACTTTGAGGATTTTAGGCAGGAATCAAAGACCAGGTGTCACAAAAGGAAAAGAACTGAGACCTTTTTTAAGCATACTGCAAAAATAAAAAGAAATGGAAATCATAAATACAAGGAATTCACTTCATATTAAGACAAAACCCTGAGGTAGCTGTATTTGTGAAGCTCAACTGCTAATGGAATGGAAAGTATTGGATACATCTCTTTAATTGTAATGCCTCGTAAGCAAAGAGCAGTCAAGAAATGTTTGTAATTAATGACAAATGCTCTACCTTTAAAGCTATCTGCAAAAAAACAAGTGTTACTAGGGATTTTAGCAAGTCATCATATTTCTTATTTGGCAGCAATGGACTTTGAAATGATTGCCAGGAAATAGCCAACCACTCTTTGCAACAAGTCAAAATTTCCATCAAAGAACACCAAATTGGTTTTTGGCTTCTAAATTTGATAAAATTGCTCACTTTCTAGATGAAATTCAAAATGAGATGATTATGAAGAATAATTTTTAAAAAGAAGATTGACATTCCTTTTTCATTAATGGTCTCTGTTACAAAACAGAACCTTCATAGAAAATCAGATGGAGGAGAAATAATAAAGCCAAAGGTAGCTGGACATATTGTAATGAATATAATCCCACAAGCCCCTCATTGTTAAATCTATCATGCTTCATTGCCATTTAGAAGTCAGAGACTGAAGGATTGAAGCTATAGAGAGAATAGGATTAAAAATCATGTACATTGATTTCTACCTATGATTAAACAAGGTGCATATTTCAGAAGGAATTTCAGCCTTTTGTTCTTTACTGGCATCAAGGCCTTGTTATTTGCATAATGTGGTGGTGTGAATTCTTTTCTGTGTGGAAAGACAGGAGCACTCCTTTCAATGGTCCTTGTAGGAATATTTCAGGCCACCTCTATTCTCATACCACACATTGTTTGCATTTTAGTGGCAAAAACCAACCTCATGCTGTCAATGAGAATTTTGCTACTTGCTTCAGTGGTGAGTGGAATCCAATTTATAGCTCATTAAAGACGTGAACTGTTAAAACTCTGGTCCTGTTTCTCCTGATGAGTTTACAAAATCCCTCTCCCTCCCTTTCTAAATTTCATTACACATTCTAGCTGAAAACTACTTAAGCTTAGCCATTTAACTTGGCAGCAAAATGAAAAAGAGATGCTCTCAGAAACTGGATGTGAGTAGCTTCTGCAGCTCCAGCAGGAACTCAAGCTACCGTAGCCATTCTGGAGTGGTCATGTACCCTTGGACCACCTTTCAGTAGCAGTGTAGTTTAAACTGTACTATCATTTTAGCTCCAGTGTGCTGGCTCTGTTGTGGGGTATGTCACTGGTGAATGTGTTTATTTTATTCTGAAATTAAATTATAATTTGAAAAAGTCCTATAAAACAATAACAAACCTTTATTGCTGTTAGAAAATGCATAATTCACTTTATCTTACACCACTGATGAACATGCTGTGTTCCTTACAGGGGGTGTTTGTTATACATGTTATAATACTTTATGCATAAAGGGCCATTAGCAAAAAGAATATTTCATATCTCTGCGAACCCTTTAACTGTGAATATCAGTGCACTCTACAAGAAAATAAGCTTCACAGGCACATGAATGGTGTGTTTACATAACTCTCTCTCATAAAACTCAGAAATTTGAGGTGATTTGTTCTCATATATATCATAATGAAGCAATTAGAATGAAAGCCTGTGGTTTTCCTCACAAAAGACCATGGGACAAGACAGTAGCTTCCTCAACCTGCATTTAGCAACCTCTAAAATCCTCAGATTGCTGTAAGAGTTACTATGGGCTGCTAGTACCTCCAAAGACAGGGATCCTTGCAGGCTGTGTGCTGTGACAGCAGGCAGCTGTGGGATGTCTCTGGTTCCCTGGCATCTCCCCATTTAAATGAACTATCTGGGTGAGCAGTGGGAGCAGTGAGTGCAAGAGAGCCAAGTGCTCACTAAATAATCAAGGAAAATAGAAATTTTTTTCTCTACTTTTGCTCCTTCTTGTCCGTGCAATTACCAACTCTATTTAAGATTAGTGTTAGCACTCTACAGGGATTTGTACGGCTGAGACTGTGAAAAACTGCAAAGGTTCTGAAGGCAAAGTAATACTTAGTAGTCCATTACAGATTAAAGGACTCATCCCTTACACTGGTAAGTGTCCTCCAAGGAAGCTTCATTTTATGCAAGACCTCCCCCAGGGACATACCAGAATGTTGCCCGGGGCACAGCCAGCCAAGGCATGTACATGTGGACAGCTATTTTGTCTTAAAACTTATCCAAGGATGAAGAATTACTCTTATAAGCTGTGTCACTGAACCAGGTTGTCCAGAGAAGTGCCTTCTGAACTCCCAGGAATGAGGTGACCCTTTTCTTATTTTTATTATCATTATTGTGAGTTTAGCGTGGAAGGGTGTTTTGGTCAATGAATGCCCAGATGGTGTTGCCAGCATGAAATGCCCTTCCAAAGGTCATAACAGTTCAAGATATCTTGTTACGGTTTAATTAATGAAAAATTGAAAATGCAAGCTGAGAAAACCATGTTCAAGATGTCAAAAAATGATAGAAAAAAATTCATTGTGATCAATATTATCACAAGTAATGCCAGCTCCATTACTAAACTGATTAAATAATACTTAAAATGGGGTTAATAATCTGCAAAAGGGAGTTCTAAGTAAAAACAATCAAATAAAAAACTATTTGTAGGAAAGTATTTACCCTCTACAAGTTGCCATTAGCAGGCATCAGAAAACACAAACAGTCTCCCTGCAAGATAAAAGTTTGCTGCATGGTTTCCAGTGAAAAATATGTGTAAGGGAATCAAGAAGTAATGTTTTACCCATAAAACCAGCATGCCTATGCGCAAATGCATCTATAAAACAAAAAAATGAAAGGTTGGTACATCTTACTGCAGCATAGTAAGGAATCAGGTAACCAATGAGGAATTCTGAGGAGCTGTGTGGGGCAGTGAGAGCATCAAAGGTACTGCCTGAGAATGCAGGAATGGGCAATATACAACCCAACAAAATGGGAGGGGGTGGGTTCAGTTCAACATGAAGACACTGAAATGCAGCAGTCTGTCTGCATACAGGTGTTTACACAGGTGAATCAGGTGTCTGTGTCCTCTAGGTGCCAAAGCAGAGGTGACATTCACAGCCAATGAAGTACAAAGGCAACTCGGCTCACCCTACATAAACATCTATATTTTGCAGTCAAGTTGGTGGGTGTAGAGGAGATGGAAAGGCAGATGATGGATGAATGCTAGGTGAAATCAAAGTTTTATTTATAGTAGAAGGCCTACTTGTATTTGAAAACTAGGGAATAAGAGAAAGGGGGTTGACATAAAAAGAAAGAGAGGGTTAAGAGTGATAGGGACTGTGGCTTGGGATGGATTAGTAATGAAATTAGTGAAATTTTTAGAGGAAATAAGTGAAACTTGACATATCTGATGCCAGGAAATTTCAAGGTCTGTATAATCCCCAAATTGGACACAGAAGAAATTGTTGATTTTTCTCCAGAATAAAAGTTCCCTAAAATGAATTAAAGAATTTGAGAAAATTAATTGCTACATTTCTTAATTAAAAATGAATGTTCTAAAACCTGTGATATTCCATGTCATTACAGCTGAGCTGCCTTTCAATATTAAACTACATTTCTCACTGCCTTATGGGACTTGCCATTCTTTTCCATATTCTCTCCTGAAGAACAGACTCAGTTAGAGGACCACTCACATAATATACTATATAAGCTATACTATACTATACTATATATACTATACTATTATGTTATATATAAGCTATAATAGACTATACTATATATACTCACATAATATATAAGCGTGCAAAGCCTGCGAATCTGCTATGTTATATGACTTTACAGGAAATTTAGCAATGATGGAATCTAGCTCACAGATGCAAAGGGGGCAGAACTATAACTTCTCTAGTACTCTACATATAATAATTGTTTAACCAATTTTGATGTGAAAAAAAATCATTTAGAAGTAATATTTAAATTCAGAAAACCAAAATGTTTAATTTATATTTTCAGCAGGGAAAAAGCAATTATTTCTATTAAGGTCAAGATTTTCTGGAGGAAATCAGAAACATGTAAAAAATTGCAGCTGTTATTGTAGAACTGCCAGTTATTTCTACTTGCTATTATGAAAGTCAGATTGGCACCCTAAAAACAGAGAGTAAGAGGCAGTTCTTGTTCCTGCCATCTAAGTAGGTCTGACAGAGCAAAAGTCAAAGTAATTTGCTGAAACTCACAGAAGTTCCATGACAGAGAGACAGAAATAAAGATCGTCACTTAAAGTCTCCTGACTTACAAAGGGATTTAGAGCAGCAGGTGTCATTAAAGAAAAACAGAAAGAGTCCACTGCATGTAGGTGAAGAAAGCTTGACTTGGTAGAGCTTGTCAATCTTTTGGCAAAAGCATGTGAAAATTTTGCAAGAGGAGGGATGTGCTGGAAGGTTGATTCAGATTTTGCGAAAGGAAATGAGCAAGCACTGGGATTTGCAGCTACAGAAGCCAGAGATAATGAAGAAATCTTATTTGTCAAAGGAGTATTGAAGAGCAGAAAGTGGAAGAGAGGAAATGCCAGGAGCAGAGGGGGCCCTCAATATCAGCATCCCAGAACATCAGGACTCTGATATCATACTCTGCTTGGACACTGTCTGGTGTGGAAACTGCATGCTGGTGGCGGAATGAAGAGGGAGATTTGGCAGGATTTGCACTAAAAGGAGAACACAGAAGTTGGGTTACTCACAATGAAAACCTGATAGCAGAATCTGGTAGATGATAAAGACGTCATAAGGTATCTCAGTGAATTAATACAAGATTCAGATGTGACAAAAGGAATGTCAGTGGAAAGCAAGAGTTATGCATGTAGTGATAAAGCATCAAGGTAAGTATCATTTCCTATCTAAACACTGACATCTTTCTAAAATTTTGTATCTCTGAGTAAAATATGCCAGAATAAATCACAAAGTGTAACAGAAAAGATGTTTGGCATAAAAAAATCTACCAAGCTATAGCTGAAATTAATTCCTGAAGTTAGATTAAATTTAAACAAAAATTCCAAATCTCTGCGTGCTATAGCAAAGTTCCTTGTGTTGGACTTCCATGGCAAGGTACAGTCATTTTAAGGCACAGAAATGATTTTGAAGTTTTTCCTCTGCAGGTATTGGATTAAAAAAAAAAGACAAATGACACTTTTGAAAAACAGAAGAACCTTAGAAAAGAGAGGATATTGGAAGAACAATCACTGTAAGAATAGAAAATCTCTCCCTAAAGTCTTTTATGCATTACTCCAAGTACTTTGCATTAATGAGCTGAGCAACCTTAAAAGAACAACATGACCCAGCATACTATAGTGATTCAGTAATCCAGTAGTCAAATAACTATAAAATAATGCTTTTTCTTTAATGCACTGATATTCATTTTAAATTGTTTCAGATACTTAGGTATTTTTTTAATATCTCAGTGCTGTTTTGATTTCAGTATACAACAGTTAACAGAAAAAGAAAAAAAACCACCACCACATATTTTCTCCAAGTAACTCTATACAATGTTACTCCACAGATATTGGTAGATTTTTTCCTGCTTTTTCCATTAGTATTATCTAAGGAGCAGGCTGAGATATAGGTTCATATAAGTAATGTGAGAGATTTAGAAAGCAAAGCTCCTGTGCCCTTGTTTTGTTTCAGTATCAGACCTCTATTGCAATCACTGTAGAATTTAGTCTGGGAGCTCGTGTTGGCCGTGCTAGAATAAGCATCACAAAATCATTCAGACATGTAATTTCTGATGTCAGAAGAGAACGTCAGAATTGCTGCTGAAATAAGGAAGCTATTTTTGGAGTATAGCAATCTTTCAAAAGAAAGCCATTTACAAAAAAATCCAACCCAGGAACATTTTTTGCCAAACCACTGACCCTGCAATTCATACAGCCAGCGACTCCTCAGTGACCTCTTAATCAGCCTTGAGTTTCCTTTCTGTTAATAGTATTTACGATAACCAAATGAATGTATTTTGGAAAATTCAAAATAAATCAGATGCAGTACATGAAAACTTATGAATGCATTTAAAATATTTAAAAATGTTTTGAATTAATACATGTAGCATGCATGCATTTAATGCTCTGTATCTCACAACAATAAAATAAGTAGCAGTCATAGAAATCACAACATCTTAACTGACTAATCGAACTGACATGGAAGTATAAAACAATGAAAAAAAAGGTTATCAGAAACAGATTGATTACAACACATTCTTGCCTTGACTTTATTAAATGATTTTAAATACTGATAAACTATACCAGAGAAAAATTAGAAATTATACTCATATGATTTGTATTATTTCAAATCTCTGAATCTGCCAATATAATAATCTCTCCTGCACAACAGCTACAGCTCCTTTAAGCATCCTCAGCAGTATGTATGCTTTTAAATTTTAAAGCATTAGCAATGTAGTACCCCCCAAATCCAGCCTTGAACTCTGACAGACACTGATCTTTTTTCTCCCTCCCACACCCTGTTTTATCAGACACTATTTTGTTTAAATTGGCTATTAAATAGCATAGCACTGTACCTTTAAATACAAATCAAATAATATTCATATTCCCACGGTGCTGCTAGTTTCCCTTATGCATTGAATCGCCTGTAGATTAAAAGCTCAGAATCTGAAAAGGATTCTGTTCTGCAGACCAAAGTTCTCTGTAGGAGATGAGGGAGAGGGTCAGTCCCAGAGTCACACACACAACAGGCAGAAAACACACTTGTGATCCTCAGCTTTGGATAGCATCAGAAAGGGGAATAAAAAGCAGAAACACATGGCACACTGAGAACTGGTATCACTTATGGCTTCTAACCAAAGCAGCAATTAAACACCTTTCATCATTCCCCCAAATGCTTGATTTTTGTAAGAACTGAAAGAGACACACACACACAAAGGAAAATCCCCTCTGAGCAGCAAGGAAAACTTAATCACCTACCATTTTCTTTGCACTCTTCTGGAGGTTTAGCCTTTTTCGCAAGTCGTGGATCCAGCCATGATGTTGTCTTTGTGTTATGGCTGAAAAGAAAAGAGATCACTCTGAGCAGACACATACTGAAAGGAATCAAGTTTATTCCTTAAGAAAAAAGGGTTAGTCCAACAAAATTGCAATCGATACACTTAATTTGCTTACTGGTTCTAAGTAGCCCTGAAGGAGGTGTAAGAGTAATTGTGCAAGGCAGTTGTAAATTTGGCAACCTCAGCTCCCTGTCCTCAAAGCAGCTATTTTTATTAAAATCAACTAGAATGTTGCCAAGTTAACCTCATTGAAAATGCAGAACTCATCCAGAGCAAAAGGAATTTATTACAAATACAGTGTTCTCCCGTTGATCGAGTGCAGGCGACAGGATTCTGTACCATTCTCACAGTTTTCGAATAGAATTATTTTCATCTTAAATCTGTCCTTTTCATAAAATACAGGTTTGTTATTTCTCTCCAGCAGCAGTGACAAGGCATAGCAAAAGTGATGCAAATTACAGCATGCTCCTGCAAAGTCTACATTTCCGGACAGGGTGATTAATGATACTTTGTTTAACAAACCTTTATCTCTCCATATATAATCCTTCTGTAGAGATAAAATAGATATGCACAAGCTGAATGAATCATGTGGCTCCTTTCTATACTCAGAATAGATCTTTGAGAAATCAGCCATCAAAGAGCATTGAACTGGCACAAATTGTTTTCTGGGAGATTATTTTGCCAAATGAATTGATACTTAGCACAGCTAATGAGACTTAAAGGCAGATCCTTTCAATGTATACCCTACCCATAAGCAATTAAATTTGAAGCCAAATATTGTAAATATATTAAAGAAGACTATAAAGCAGAAAATGATGTGATCATTACTCCTTGATTTTTTGAGATGCCTTTCTTACAATACCATCATTCAGAAACACTTCTAATACATGTTTTATTTATCTGAGACATCCTAGGAGGAAGCTTATTCCATACAATACTGAATTATTTAGTTTATTATTAATTTGCTGTGTCATTTTAAAGTGTGCTTACAACTTCTCTTATAAACACTGGTATAAGGTATACAAAAACAGGGGACCTGGCAAAAAAAATGGATTAAAATGCAATTGTTTGTGAGTTTGTTAGTTACTGATACGGTCCATGTGATCCCAACAACACTGGTTCCCCTAGGGAAAAATAAATAAATAGAACCAATTCCTTCTCCCACCTTGTCTTCCGAGGCAGATAAATTTTCCTCTGCCTCGATTTCTCTCTCTCTCTCTCTCAAAACAGTGACAGTGCCTACTTCTCAGCATAACTGTCACCATGTTAAAGCTTCCTCCACATTTTGAATGGGAAAGAAGGTAGATCAGAGCTATGTATGGATAAAATGGCAACTAAAATGAAAATTGAGGCATTTAAATTATTTTTTCTTAAAAGCATTATCTAGTCTAGAACACCATTCATGACAGGTGAAGGTGATAAACAAACGCTTCCCTTTGAGAGCTGAGCTACATTTGCAGAGCATGAAGAATGATCAGCCAAAGGTAAGGTGAATTTGAAATTAAGCCAGCAGCCTGTGCTTGATTGCAAGTGTAACTAAGACACTTTCTCGGAAGCTCTGCTGCCTGTGGTCTCCTGTAGGGTGCATTTTTATGCTGCAGTCACAGCCCCACCACAGCTTGTGCAGACATACTTGAGCTAGCTTTAAATTAACTGGGGGAAATGCTCCAAAAGTGTCAGTGCTGCAGGATGGAGCTCAGCATGGGCTCATCACCCCTGCATCCATCCAGTGAGCTACTTGGGTGCATCCAGCAGCACATGCTGAGCTCCACATCACCAAGGATACCCTGTTAGCAGTGCCAGAGCTCAGAGCAAGCTTGGACATACCTGTGGGAGCTGCAGTTGCATCTCTGGAGTGTGGGCGTGTCTGGACAACAGCCACTCTCTCCCAGCTCTTAATTCTGAATTATTTTAGGGACCCCCACTGACTGCAGGGACTAAATTAGAATCACAGATGTTTCCTATGGCTTAAAAAGAGTACCATACATGACTACTACTAGCAATGTTTGCTGTGGTATAGAGCAAATTTCAAAGCACTTTACAAAGGAAATAAGAATAACCACCCCTGTTGTAGAGGCAAGAAAATGCAGTCACAGAGTCATGAAATTACTGTCCAGAGCCACCAGACAAGCCAGTGACAGCAGCAGTACTAAAAGCCAGCTCTGTTGCAAGTCAACTGGCCAATGTCCACTCATCAGACTAGGCCAACTCACCCGCCCTGAAAACACCCCTATAATATTTTTAGAAAGAGTTTTCAAGTATCTGCAAAGACAGGCGCCAAGCTGAAAACAAGCCCAATTCAATATCAATATTTAAAAATGCAAATTAGCTGAATTACAACCTTCAAGGCTTTTGTTGAAACTGAGGACAGCAAGCAGTTACTCTTCCCTTTAGCATAAATGTGGCTTCCACAAACCCAGCAGGACTGATGTCCCAGTTTTGTGCAAGATGGCCATATTAAACAAAACCATAAAAAACCTAAAAAATCAACAACTCTTCCACAGAAGAGTGATCCTTCAGTCTGCAGTGAAATTTCACAGAATGGAGATGATATTTCATTTCGATCAGCTCTTAGAGCACTCAATCTCCTCTTCTAGGTGATATCTGTCAAACCTGTTCAGCTACTTAGTAAAAGCAAAACTCATCCACAAGAACTTTTGTCTATAACAAATAATTGCAGGAGCAAATAACCTTTTGAAATTCATCCCTCTTTTCCTTGCCTGTATCTGTGCCTTTTCTCTTGCCCTGCCTCTCCACTTTATAATCTATACTAAACATACAATGCAGTGGGACTAAACAACTCTTGCAATGGGACTTTAAAGGCTTGTAGACAAGTGCTCTAGTGGGTAAAAATTCCTTTCCTGCTCCGAAGGCAGGACTTGAAAGAAGGCAGAATCAACCCCACCTAACTTCTAACACCTCCACAGTACCATCAGTGTTCTCTTATGCTCCCCTAGTGTTGTTTGCTTGGATCATCTTAGCAGCCAGGTACACAACACACAAACACTCCTTCAAGGAGGATAGGCATGACTACTGTCACACTGCTCTCAGTAAAAGAGGGAAATGGGTAGCCGTGGAGTACAGAATCGTGTTTTTATGCATGTCTATTTCTGTCCTGCATTGGAGCTTTACTTGGCAGGGTATTCTTCCAATCTCCCTTGTGTCAGCTATTCCCTCTTCAGCTCTGCAAAGGACTAGAATCTTTAAAAGATAAAGGGAGACAACCTTTATCTCCTAAACTGTTTTTAATATAATTTAAAGGAAAACTTGATAGGAAACCTTCAGCTATGGGAGAAGAGACAGGAGGAGCAGTAAACTGGTCAAATTAACTCTAATGGCAAAAGTAACATTAACATATATCTGCTGCATAGGCTGTGCACACAGAATGCTTTTTAAACACTAAAAACCTTGTAGGGGGCATAATTTGCCTACCTTACCACTAAGTCTAATCATGTGTGTCCATTTGGGAAGTCTTATAGACAGACCAGAAGGAAAAGGGGCTGGGGGTTTACAGATTAGTTATGAATGAACTGCACATGAATTGCAGCAGCAGTTGTGGAATAAATGCTCAAACAGGCATTAGGGGTTGTCAGTGACAGAATGAGAGTGAAGTGATGCAACAAAAGCATCCTGTGAGAAATACAGCTGTGGCTCCAGGAAAATTTTACACTGACCAGTGCTTCATTACTTGGCAATAACTGTACCTTATCATTAAAAACATGTCTAGAAAGCCCATCTTTACATAATTTCAAGGATTTTGATTACTAATTAGGACTATTGAGATAAGTGCTAGCAAATCAACAATACATGTCTTAGAATCTCTCTAAAAATCAACAGTAAAATCCTAATTTTTGAAACTTTGAAAGCAAAATTTCCTTTACAAAGGATCCCTTTGGTCTTACTTCAAGCAGGTTGAGCACGGAAAGAGCATAACTTCTTAAAATTCGTCTGAATTTGTTACCTATGCACAAAATAGAAACTGCATTTAGGCCTGAAGTGTATTGCAGGTTTTTTTTTGTTTGTTTGTTTTTTTTTTAAGGTCATTCAGTAAAGCAGTGGAGCTTAATATCTGAGCCAAAAGTCAATAAAATAACTACTGCTGAACTAACTTAAATCCTCTCTCTTTGCCAAGTATTTGCACCTAGCAGAAACAGCTTATTATAATCAGAGTCATCTGGTATTAGTTGCACACAATTTTAAATATATGTGGAAAAAATGTTCTTCAATTGGTTTAAACAGAGTGAAAGAAAGCACAAAATACTTCCCAGAAGCCTTGACTCAACCTCATGTTCTTCTCCAGATTTTCTTTGTAGCTCTGTTTTTAAGACTTCACAGAGACTGTTTAAATGCCTCTGTTCCCTGTTAATAGCTCTGGAGCTGAGCACCACGACCAGGGGCTTTCTGGGAATCTCACTGGATACTACTTGATACCTTTAGGAAGTAAAAAACACTAGGAGTGTGGCTTTTCTTATGTAACAAAGTGTTATCTTTTTATTATAATTATTTGTTAGACAGTATATCATTTTACTAAAGATTTGAATATAATGATATGTGTTAACAAACTGTCAGTTTAAAGCACTTTGACAGATAAAGTTCCTTGTACTAACAAAGCTTTCGGGCAATGTCTTGAAATGTTTTTGAAGGAAATATAGAAAGTACTTACTGTCAGGAATAGCTTTAATGTCTTTTAAAAGCACTGCAAACCTAGTCTAAATTGTACATCTTGCAAGGTATGTAACTTGCGTGTTATTGTGAAAAGCATTTCACAATGGGCATTTACCAGTGTGTTTGTGGGTAGCACGTATGGGTTTGTCTGGGTTTTTATTGTGAACCCATTACATTTAAGCTGGTCCTCGATCTAACAACTTGAGCAAAGGGGAGCATATGAGAAGGAAACCACAATGCTCTGTAGGTCCCCTAACTTCAACAGTGCTAACTCCTCCCTCCTTTTTCTTTATGCTGAAGCGTTGTGTATCTGCACAGATTTTCAAGTGGCACAATAATGATCTTCAACTAATTTGCGTGTGGAGGGACATGGATAGGAAAACAGAGCATTAAACCAGCAATTTTGCAATCCA
Source organism: Promerops cafer (assembly GCA_013398275.1). Taxonomy (NCBI): domain Eukaryota; kingdom Metazoa; phylum Chordata; class Aves; order Passeriformes; family Nectariniidae; genus Promerops; species Promerops cafer. The sequence continues at coordinate 237,740 of VZSE01005046.1, forward strand.
TCCATTGTTCCATTGGAACTTTTTGCACACATGTAGGAACAGATACAAAAGGAAGTTGTCCTCTGGCAGTGGTTTGCATCTCAGCAGCTGTGACTGCCAGCTTGCCTTGCATTTCACCATGTGCTCAGAGTTCATGGTCCTTAAGAGACCCGGGTTTGGGAGCTCCTATCCTGTGAATCTTAGATGGCCTTGGGCAGTAGATAAGCACTTATGCACTCAGCCCAGAGACAGTGGCGCTGCCTCTAGGCATTCGCAGGAGCAGAAGATGCTTATGCAAGACTTTTTGGGGAATATATAAATGCCTAAAGTCTCCTATGGTAATTTCTGCTGTTGAAGTAATTCTCTTTGAGGCAGTTTAATTTCTGACAAAGAATGGGCTTCATCTCCTGTGCCTACAAAAATTACATAGTTAATTGTGTAGGATTCATCTCTCTTCAAGGGAGAGACACCTATACAGAATAATTTATCTTACTGATAATGCAGCAGAACCACCTTACCACCTGCTCTTAAGTGACATAATGCTGGTATATCATCTCCCCAACGGCCTCTGGCTGTCACTCCTGAAGGGTCCTGGTTTTGACAAGTTCTGTGTAGTATCTGTCATGATAATGGAGATGTCTTGGGCTGTTCCTGTGCCTCTACAGTGGTGCTTTGGCTTAGATCAGGAGGTCACTTTTCAAATGAATCTCTCTCTCTCAGTTATCTTTTTTCACATTAAGCATTCTCCAATCTTGTAAGTTTTTCACTTGAATTTAAACTAAAAGATACACAGCAGGAACTCACCTACTGCACTAGATTCACAGGCATGCAGCCCATGGCACCTGAAAAGATCTAGAAGCTGTGGCTGCTGGGTCATCAGCACCAAGAGATTCACTCTGCAGTTTTCTGATATTGCTAATTTAGATATGGAAATGGTTTAGATCAGAAGGAACTCAGACTGGTTTTAACTCAAATCTGGTCTCATGGACAGAGTTCAGGGTCCAGAGGTTGCAGAAAACTAAGTGCGCTCCCAGAGATCAACTTTCTTTTCCATTTCATCTGAAAGGAATCCAGTGTGGGTACACTGAAATGTGAGACAAATCAGTGTGTGAAGACAACCAGAAGATTTCCTTCAAAAGTGTACTCCTGACACAAATTACATACTACTGCAGACATAGTTTTGGATATCTGGAGACATATTTACTGGTAGAAGCAGCTGTATTTTGGCAAATTAATTCTGCCCTTATATATGGACAGGATGAATCAGCCTCTGGAGGTAATTATCTCTCTCCATTGACCACAGAAGGAGTCTTGGCAGCTGCTTTACATTAGGTACCTAATGCTATATGGCAAGCCAGGTGAGCTGATTCTTCTAGTTCAATAAATACAAAGGAGAAAAGTTATAACAACACTACAAATATCAGAGGAAATGTGCCGGAAGATTAATTCTGCAGAGCACAGCAGCAGAGACCTTTGGGGGAAAGACCAGAAATAAGAAAGCAAGGAAAGACAAGAGGAGTTAAGCTGGCAGTTTGACCTGGATGTCAGCACAGATAAAAACAGCAAGAGAGCAAGGGACAGCACACCACTAGTACAGACTGATAATGTCTTTATAACATCAATAGAAAAGAGAAAAAAAAAAGAATTCAGCATTCCACAAATTCTTTCCAGTTCTACCATCTTCATGTTCCTAATTAACCTGGCATGAGGCAAGGAAGTGATCTCAGGAGAAAAGATACCTCTTGGTTTCTTTCAGCTGCCTGTCCTGCTGTATGTCATGTTGAAGTCCAAAGTGCATTAGAAATCTGATTTGTTATGCTGACCAAAACTGACAGATCCAATCCAACATAAAAACAAGGAAAACCAAGTACAGACAATTTTAATAATACTCATAAGACCCCTGATGGATCAGAATTGCATACACAATGTATCATACTGATACAAGATGTCTTGTTTCCCAAAGAAAAATCCCATCAGAAGTGAATATTATAATAGTATGTGGAAAAAAATAATTCTTCATTCTAATTGCTACTTAATTCAAGTAGCAGAGATATCCAGACAACCAAATCATTTCAGTACTATGGACTGATACTCTGATGATGTAACGTACTCACAGAAGTGCCAAACTAACTTATAAAAGTTCCTGTAGTTACTGCAGGATATGAAAGTAATCTTGAGCAGGTAGAAGGGTATACTTCTACCCAGTACTCTTAGTATGTTCTAATATAAAATATAATAAATGGTATATCCAGGCTTAATTAAAATATCCTGCTTTCTGATGGTGAACTGATGGAGCCATCAGGAACAACTAAATATATTATGGTTCTTCAGGTAAACAAGATGTTGGGATAAATGTTATTCCTGTAGTCAAAAAACTTTCCTGTCTTAAAAACTACTATGAAGAAAAACTGATCTCTGTAAAGTCCATAGTAACATTCTTGTAGCTGTATTCTTCAGATATCACCTGAAATTGCACCAGCTGTATAAAAAAACTTAATGGCTGTTTTTTACAGTGAAAAGGAGAGTCCTTGGCAAAGGACTATTTTATGGTTGTTTTTCAGTCTTTTATGACACTTTCATAAAGAAAAAAAAATCTTTAACAACGAGAAAAGGTACTGCAACAAGTCCAAAAAGCAATGCTGACTATGCTGTTTTAAGAAGTATCCGTTGAAGTAGTAAGAGATTGCATGTCTGCATGAAGTACTGGAAAGTGGTTTGTTAAACCTTATGTGGCCACATTCTCCTAAAATTCAGCAGCACAAGTCAAAAAAGATAATCCTTTAAAGATGTTCTACGGTGGTTTGCATTTATTCTAGACTTTTCTACACTAAGAAAACAATTAATGTAGTTTAAGCAAAGGAAACCACATATGCTTTTAAACAGTATAGTCAAATAGCTTTAGGTTTCATGTCCTACTGTCCCTGCAGCCCTTTCAGAGTTCTGCTGCCTATGCATGGAGAGAAGCCTGGAGAGAGAGAGAAAACCAATTCTGCCTTTTAAAAGAAAGTATTAAAACATGTAGCCAACTGTACAGGACAGTCTAAGATGTAATAATGTATGGGCTGGAGCTGGATAGTTGGGTGAGGGCCACATTTCAGGCTGACTGCACATGATAGCACATGCACCTAGAATCTTGGTCCTTTTTTATTTGCTTCAGCATTGCACTGGACCAGCACAGCAAACACTGATTGCTTGGGATCTAACAACCAGCATCTGCTGACTTTTTGAGGACAACACAAACTTGGGTCTCTAGTATGTGGTTTGAGAGTTGTTGGCAAGGTAAGATCTGAAGGCTATGGGAAATCACAGCCTTTCCTTAGCCCTGGGAGAGGGAAAAGCTAAAAATCAGTGATGACTAAGATTTATTTAAGCATGCCAGAATATGTCACACTTATCAGCCATATTTAAAGCAGGAAAGAAGGAGCAAAACTGGAGGGTTTTTTGATGGCATTGCAGTTTATATACAGTCTGTAATTATTGCATGTTCTCATTAGCATATGTTCTCAGTAAAACCAAATGTAAGAGATGGAGTCCTATTTGTGTAGTGTGCGCCTGTATTTGAAAATTCAGATTCATATGTAAGGGAGGCTGGAAACAGCCCAAGAAATGTACTTAAGTAGCTCTTCCTGAAAAACACTGGTAAGTATTATGTTGCAAGAAGAGATGCTCTTGTTCTGTCTAAGAATGCTAAAATAGGTAAACGTAAGGTCATGCACCTATGTCAAAAAGGGAATGAAAGGAAGAAACAGACCAAGACATGCTCTAAAATACAACCATCCTCTGAATCATTCAGTGAGTCTGGTAGATGATATTTGTTTTTGTCTTTGTAGTCCTTGAGGCAGAGGAAATTCCTTCCACTGTGCTTTACAAAAAGCTAACTGGACCGTTAATGATTAGCAAATAAATAATCCTGTCTATAGACAATTATCTTTCCCCTTATGAAGTCACTTCCTCTCTCACTGTAAATCTGCCACACTGTTCTGATGGCAGTTTTGATAAGTGAGATCACATCTGAATTTTAGAGGTTAGTTTGAGGTGAATGAATGAAAATGCTGTCATGAAAGACCTTGGGTATACCTGTGACAACCTGGAACTTGAGATCGTTTGCTGCTGGAAGGCTTTAGTGTTTAAAGGCACAATTCACATGAGCCTCAAATAAAGCAATAAAAGATTGCCTAGTGTGACTTTTTTTTCCCCACTCATTGTGATGTACACTTTAAAAATGTTTGTTTTTCATCTATTATTTAATAATCTAGTACAATCTTTACTACTGTTCAGGGAGATGTTGTTAGACAAATAGGTTTTTGTTGTCTTTTTATCTTTCCGTTTTTTTGTGAAAGCAAATGGAGTCTCTTCATGCCATTAACCAAAGTGACTTGTAAACAAAGAGGCAATTTAACAGCATCCCCACAGCATTACATTCCTACTTAACCCTGCAAAGACTGTGCAATGTGAAAACTCACATGATCAGAGAGTTGTTCCTTTTGCTAGGATTCCAGTAAATAATCTAGTATTTTTACAGACATGTAATTGCACTTTTTTGCAAATACATTGTTCAAGAATATAATCCCAAAAGCAAGAAGCCCTTACAACAGCCCTTATATCCAGTCTGCACCTCTGATTGATTTCTTTGCTTTACATAACATTCATTTAGTGGAAGTGAATGATGAGCATTGTCAGAACTGCAGTGTAAACCAGAGCATTTCCAGGAAAGGAAGTTAGCTGTAACATTAAAGGAATTTGAGGAGTGCAATGGCTGCTCTGTAGAGCGTCACGGCTATTTGCATTCAAAGTATTTGTTACAAAATATATATTTATTTTCTATTAAATTACCTCCTGCAGTATTTACTACTCTCACAGTTTGGTGTGTAAGTGATCTACCCATCATCCCTTCCCCTGTCCCCCAAACGTACCACAGGTTTCTGTTACAAGTAAAATAAAAGTGCCATATAATTCAGTCTGCTTTATGTCATTCAATATGTGCAGAAAAATTAAATTTGGGAGTAAGGTAAGAAGGAAACAAGGGTTTCAACTAGCCCTGAGGTCATCCTAGCTCTTCTCTGCTAGCTTGGACAAAGTTATTATAATTATTCTTTTTCTAGAATAAGCATATTTTTGCCCTTCTCAGCAAACACACTTATGTTTTAATAGTTACTGCTATTTTCAGCCTTATATATACCAGAAGCTATAGTGGGTCATGCAAGTATTCATTAAAAAGTGACATGCACAAACTTTATTCTTAACATTTGTTTACACTTCATGTGATAGTCACAACATTTTAAATTAAATACAGGATTTAAAGCATAATTGACACCACCAAATATTATTTTTACCTACTAATAATCAGAATAACAGATAATGCTCCAAACTGAGGCAGTTCCTTAAAGCAAATATATAGCAAATATCCATAAATGCTTCTTGTACCTCTGTAGTAGAGTTCTACTGATAAAATGTTGGTTTTTCCATTTTCCTTTTTCTTTTGAGGAATGTAATGTTATACCAACTCAGAAACTTGCTGTATTTTTATCCTGGTAATGTACATTAATCATAGAATCATAAAATGTGCTGAGTTGGAAGGGATCTATAAAGACCATCAAGTCCAACTCTTGGCCCTGTGCAGGACACTCCAATCACACCACGTGCCCAAGAGCATTGTCCAAACCCTCTTAGTTCTCTCAGGCGTGAGCACTTTCCTGGGGAGCCTCTTCCAGTGCTCAGACACCCTCTGTGGTGAAAAACCTTTTCCTGATATCCAATCTAAACGTCCCTTACTCAGCTTTAGGCCATTTCCTTGAATCCTGTCCCTGGTCACAAGAGTGAAATCAGCATCTACCCCTCCTCTTCCCCTTATGAGGAAGCTGCAGACTGCAATGGGTCCTCCCCCCAGCGTCCTCTTCCCCAGGCTGAACAAACCAAGTGACCTCAGCTGCATCTCATAAGGCCCTCCAGACCCTTCACCATTCCCATGGCTCTCCTTTGAAAGCTCTCTAATAGCTTAATGAGAGCAGATAGAGCATAAAGAACTTTCATATCCATTACTTCAATGAGTTTACTAATTAGTAACAGGTATGTATTGGCTACCAACAGGGAAAAGTTTCTACACATAACTAATTCTCCTTATGGTCCACTCATTTATTTTATTATTTCTATATACAGAATGGTCTCCCTCTACTGTTCATTAACTAGTTTTTAGTCTACTCATTTTCCTTTCCTTTAACTGGCAAAAAGCTTCACAATCTCCACCTCTGTCCACACAAGGAAGGAAAAAAATAGTGATTGTGTTACTTTCCCAGCAGAAAGCACCAGAAGAGCCGAAAGGCCTTGTTTTCAAGAAACAAAAGCTTTAATTCCTACCATCAAAGTAAGCAGACCAGTTACCTATCCTAAAACCCAGCAGGCTTCCATCTAAGTCACTAATGCAGGAATTGCCACCAACCCTCAGGAGCCCTGACAGCCAGAACATTCCTGCTGTTTTAATGAGGAGGAGTGCAATGCTCCACTTCACCATACAAACCATTTTCCCACCCAGTTAAATACAATACAGCTATTAAAAATAGAAACAATAAGACTTACTCAATAAAGTAGACTTCCCCCTTTTCTGTATAAGCCATTTCCCAGTTATCAGGCAGTGGGCCCAGGTCATCATTCTCTTCAGGTTTAGTCTGTTTTGTTACATCCATATCCTCCTTTGCTTCTTCAGGCTGACCATATCCTGGTGCAGGACAGGTGGTAGATGCCTCACCTGAGACAGCTGTACTCTTCTCTTCATGTTCACTTGATTCTACAAGAGAAGAAAAATTACAGGTTTTGGATATCCGAGTTAATGGCAAAGAATTTACTGGGTGCAAGTCTCTGCAAACTCCAGGTCTTGAAATAAAGAGAAAAATTCTGTTTGGTTTACACAAAGGTCCCTCTGATGATGCATTTTATTTGGAACACAATAAAAGAAAATAAAGCAATAAAACCAAGCAAGAAAACAGTAAAGAGTTTTGGCTCATTCTGTCCCAGGAGTTCTTCCAGACTAGCAGTAAGCACTGAGCAGAAGGCAGCTCCATATCCAGCAGCTCTGCTGTCTCATGTCTCAACTTTTCAAACTATACCCATAAACACATATATACACACATAAAACAACTACCCCACTGTTTTACTACAGACAACAGACCCTTCTCACATAAAAAACAGTATATGCACTAATTGCTTTACCTGTATACATATATCAAAGAAACCAACGGCATCCAACAAATTATAGCTCTATATCAACCATATAGAAAGTGGTTGTGATTTCATTGCCAGTACTACCTGTGGGAGGCTTAGTTTCCCACAGCCAATACCAAATGCTTCAACATGTCAACACCGTAGTCTACAGTAAAGTTCAAGAAGACGACGATTTATTAAATGATCTAACAGTGCACCCAGAGCAAGGAACTATGCAGATACCTGTGTGAAACATGTAGAAAGGTGGAAGACAGCTTGGGTGAAATGTTCTAATTAGTGGTGCTTACAACAGCAAGAAAGAAGAGCAACAAAACATTGAAAAAAATTGTTTATAAGGGCCTAGATTTTAATTAACCCACAGAACCAATAAATGTGATATTATGGCAAGCAATGGAAAGAGATAAAAAGTTTAGGAGAACTATTAAAGACTGATTAAGCAATACTCAGAATGAAAGTACAAATTTCTAATGAAAAAGAAAAATAGTAAGCATAATCAAAGATAATTTTAATTAAGTAATGAATTTGCAATGAGCTGCTACTTCAGATATAATTGTACAAAAGGTGAAAACTAGATTAAATTGTTAAGGATGAACACAGAAAATCAACATGGGCATCTAACAGCAAAACAGAACAGTCAATCTAGAAAGTGGGATATGGTCAGGACGTTAGGGCTGAGAATTAAACTTTCTGTAAGTGTAATAATAATAATAATAATAATAATAATAATAATACCACCAAAAGTAGATTCATTCTACAATGTGAGAAGGAAGGAAAGCTAATAGTTTATGATGCATAAAATCCCCAAGGCAATCAGTGCTCTTATTGCCTCAGCCACTAATACAAAGAAAATCACCTGTGATTAAATGACTAACATAACTAATATCAGCAGTTGGGCTAAAGAAAGTGGAGTGGGCAGAGAACAGGTCAGGTGACACTTAGATGGCCCAGCTGTTCTCAAGTGGCAGAGCTGGATGAAATGGAACCTAGGGTACAGAGAGAACCACGTAGGCAGAATCATGGCAAGTAACGGCAACGCCTTCCAGACTTCATGGGGAAAATAAACTTGCAAAGGACAAACACAACCCTGGTTTCAGCAAAGCATATATGATTTAGGTTTTTAGATAGTTTTATATTCTTAATTTCTGAGTACCTAAGTTTTGTCTGAAATGATTTGCTCAATTAGGCCATTTTGTCTTTTTTGTAAAAAAAAAGAAGGAGGAGGAACACCCATGAAGCTGTAACTGCACATCTTTCTCTTTTTAATTCCTAGGATTGGAAGTAAGAATCAAACCACCTATATGTAAACTCTTCAGAGGTCATAAATATTTTTCAAGATTTTCAGGAAGAAGTTGTGTCAAACTAATCTTTTTTCTTTACATGACATAGTAAAAGGTGCTGCTTCTTGTGGGTAGATGGTATATACAGCTTTCATGATCTTAAAGAATACTTTGGACTCTGACACATCAACCCTTCAGAATAGCATGGAAAAAAACCAGACTCAACCTTGGAAAGGGTAATGATCTACAGCTCTACATCCACATGCAGCTCATGTTGCTAAATCTTAACTCATGCTTGAACTATGTGGAATTACAATCATTTTATGCTGCTTGGAAACATGAATCTATCTATCTGCAGCATTTTCAACTATGTAAAAGCGTCCTGCAAAGCAGAGATGATATACAGTCCCCACTTCCCCTGAGAATAGGACAATGTAATAATTGCTGAATAATTTTTGGGGTGTTTTGTTCTTATCTCTGCAAAGCAAAAGTCCTCATCTACTTCAGGCATTATTAACAGATCTGTGAGTTGTATTCCTGAGGCTGGCTGCAGCCTTGACCACATCGCCATGGGAAGGAAGACGTGCAGATTAAACTGAATATAAGACAAAGGTCACATGGCAGATATGAGAACAGTAGAACAAATTCATTTGGGGCAGAGGTGCATCACACACAATGACTATTGATCAGCTCAGAGAACACAGACGTGGTGACACTGCTGTGTCCTGGGATTTTACCATGATATGTCTAATATGTGCTCTTCCTCAAAATCTTATTTTCAACAGGTCTGAAGAGGCCACATTCATGATTTTCAATAACTATATTAAAAATCCCAGCCATAATTATGATAGAAAAAAAATGAAAATGGTTTCTATTATTCACAGTCTAATTCTTGAAAATCCCCATCTAAACATGTAAGAGGACCTTGTCACTTTATTCCTTTATTTTAATGCTGCAGATTATTCATGCACAGAGGTTCAAAAACTTAATCTCTTCATCCAAAAGAACCAACTAATATGACCCAAGTAATATCAGCAAAGAAAAAAAAATATTAAATAGTAATTTATAGGGTGATTTTAGCAGTTCTGAATAAAAAGATTTCCTATCTTATACCCTTATTGTATCAAATGGCTAATTTCTTAAATTCTGTACAGGGAAGAGTGCATTCTTTTAAATTAACTGTTGGATACAAGAGTAGTTTAACTCATGTTTTCCAATATATGTGTATGTATTTTCTTGTAAAGATATAACTTTGCAGCCTTGGAGTTTCTCCCTTTCCCATAGAGCTGGAGCCATATTCGGGGCTTGGTGCTTTTGTATGGAGGCAGCACTCCCACTGACTCCTGACACAGTGAGAACCAGGGGCTGAGCTGGGCAAGGAAAGCAGGAGTCATGGAGACGGGGTGAGCACAGGGTATTCTGTGGGTCATAGGGTTTGACTTAGCTGAGATAAATTGAGTTCAAAGAACACACCTAGAAAAATCAATGGATACCAACTTTTGCATGTTTTTAAGTCTCGGCTTTCAGAAGCTTTGTATGTTTTCATGCCTCTGGCTGTCTTTGCTGTGTAAAATAAAACGAATAAAACTATAAACTCAACCTGTTTCCTGGGTTTAGTGCACATTGCATGGTGATTGATGGCATTGGGACTCTGGTCTTTTGTTCATTCCTAAGGCCTGGGATGATAATTTTGAAACTTTATGTCATATCTTACACCTCAATTAATTTGAGCCTGACAGAACTTCATTCTCTGGGAGCAGCTTATCATTGCTCAAGTACTGTCAGAATAAGGCACATACATAAGCATGCTTTTAATGTTCAAGTGATTCTTCTGGAGTTTGGATAAACCTCATCATTCAGCAGTGGAAAGCAAATGTGATATGACCAACACAGTGTCAAGTACTCATGCTGGTTGTGAAGGAGACCGACTCAATCCGTTGCAGACATAAACAGTGACAGCAGTAAAAACTGCTGAATGTCTGACAAGCTTCTGGTTACTGTTGGATCAAGACTCTTTTTGCCTCTTTGGTCAAAGCATCAGTTTTGTGGAAATCATTAATTTCAACACAGTGTCCATCAGGAAAGTCTTCTCAGGTGCAATATCTCTCACCCAGTAATGTGGACAATTGCACTAAGTGTAAGAAACCCAATACAAAGTCTAGACTTTCCCATCTTAACAGCTAATCTATAGATTATGTCTCTTATATGTTTCTTGGCAAATAGTACGGTTCTTCATTTAAATTTAGCCATTTAGGCTCTTCTGTATCTGTAGGCTGAATTAATAATTATAAATTGTAGAGGTAATCCCCTAAAATGTGTATCTAAAACAGCTATGCTCTCTTACACTTTGAAATTTCTTTTTTCTTTTTATTTTATATCAACAGAGCAGAGACAAATAGCTCAAACAAAAAAATGTAAGGCATTTAAGCATACAATTTACTAAAGCTGGATGAGACAGATCCCATCTCCCAAATCATGCTATTTTGTCCTGAGAGAACTTGATCCAGGATGAAGTGAGATGAGATGAGAGTGCTCCATCCTAAAAGGGCCAAAAGCCCCATGCTGAAGCACTGAGAAGGATTCCTGGTGGCTTCTGGGCTGAGGACAGGTGACACAAATCAGAAAGAATAAGCATATTGGGCAGACAATGATGGTCACTCTATCCATATACAACTGTCTCAAGGAAATCTGATAGACATGAAGCATATGGAAGGTATTAATGAAAAATTGTTAAAGCTCAACACTTGCACAGATTATATCAACAGACACTGAAAAGTTGCCTGAAAATTCAGACCAAAAGCACAAAGATCTCTGTAACCACAGATATCACTTAATTGGTCTGATAAGGATGGGTTCCTTTTCTTCAGAATCGTCTTAGATCTGTTACTATTTCAACCTTGGGGTCCTATGTGTTAGAGCAGTCCTTTGAGTTGACAGGCTCGGGTATGCAGTTAATAAGCCATTAAATTGCTGAGCATCTATAAAAAATGAATCAATGTTTCAGATGTCCCAGGAGCCTTATAATTAATAAAAGCCTCCTCCTGGAAGTCAAGTATTTAAAATAGAACACACTTTCTGAAAAAATTGGCAATACAAAAGTCCTACCCTTTGCTGATTCTTTATAAAAACTAAAATGCTCTCTTCACCAAGAGTTTAAAAATAAGTAAATAAATAAATTAAAATATTCTGGTTTTCCTGATTGTTTAAAGACACAAACTACAAATGCACTGACATTTTAGAGGTGACTAAGCCTCTGTCAGCTCACAGAGAAAATGACTGCGGTAGCAGGGTCTGTGGGAGCCACACTGCCCAACAAAGGCAACACAGCATGTATGTACAGAGCTGCTTTGCTACAATCCCCAAAGTCCTCAATCAGTGTAACTGAACAACAAAACACTGCTTATAAACCATGAGAGCCAACACAGGCACTGCTTGTTCTGCTGGCCACACCGACAGGATTTACTCTGAGAGGGAGAGGAGGGGGAAGAGGGGAGGGCTGTCTTACACCCATGCTCATGTATTGCATTTTGTTACACAGCACATGCCAGTGCCTGCTTCTTGTGTGCTGCCTAGTCATTGTTCACACAGAATTTGCCTGGGAGAAGCATATTATGGGTGTAGAATCGAAGGAAAAATGCAGGCAAATATAGCCTCTTCATCTACTTGGAGCTGAAACATATTGTCCTGGAAATTGCTCCTCAGCAATGGTCTCTTATGTGGCACATTTCGAATAACTACAAAGAATGATCTTTCTAACGATTTCTACAGCACACATCAGAGACCAAATCCTGCCTTTGCCTCGTTCACTGTGGAAGTATCCTGGCAACAGCGGCAGTGCTGATGTTCGGATCTCTGGGCTTCATCCCTTCCTGCTTAGCTGCGTAGGAAAGGCGCTAAGCGCCAGGGCAGTGCCAACAGATGCAATCTTGTGTGGAAGGGATGAACCAGGCTTGTGCAGCAGGCGGTGGCAGTGGCAAGGGAGCAGTACTGCAGCCCTTTGGAGTGCCAAGGGGAAGAACCAGACCCACTCTCACCCCACTGCTCCTGGACACCCCTGGTAGATAGGGATGGATTCTGTACAGGAATTTTCCCTTGTATGTAATATTAGGCAACAGATAAAGAAAAGCATGTGGCAAAATTATCCTGGATGGGAAGGTATCAAATTCAGTATACTTTGTAATGAAGCAGGAATTTAAAAGGTAGATATAGACCTTGCAGTATGAAAATCCTTCTACAGAGCTTAGAAGATTAGGTAATAGATTTTTTGTTTCACTGTAACCTATACATTTAGAGAACTTGCAATCTTTCATTTTATTTTCTCATCCGTGTGATTGTCACTAGACTTCTACTTCAACCATTTGTTTCTAAGTTTACGAAAAAGGATTCACAGCACAATGTTTCTAAGAGACATAAAAATCTGAATTCTTTAATTTTCTACATGAACAACAACAAAATAATTTCTTAAATTCTATTACAGGATAAGAATTATTAAGTTCTGTAAAATATTGTCTTGCTGAGAGGTGGAGGGGGAAGTTGATTACCTGCTTCAGTATAGGCTGGAGTGCTTTCAGTCAAGGTACCAGTCAGTACCCAGAACCCCTTTTTTTTTCTAAAGCACTGTGATCCAAGCAGTAAAACAACAATTATCTTTTAGGACTTGACATCTGAAACCCTTATCAGCTTTATGCAGGCTCTGAAACATTCTTGAAAAGTGTCCTCCAGATAGTATTGCCAGCTAAGTTTTAATGTTAATGTGGTGACTTTAGTCTTCCACTATATTGCTAAGTCTTCATGACAATTTACAAAATTCCATTTCATAAAGTGCTGAACAATCTTGTGAGTGTCACCATTTGAGAGCAAGAAGACCCAAAACATGGAGACTATTTATCTGAACAAACTGCAGTTCTCTAGATTCCCTCTATAGTCAACGGAGAGGAACAGGTACTTGTGAATGATTTCCTAACCTGGAAATCTAAACCAGGTCACAATCCATGCTCAGAAAGAAGGTATTTTTCTCTTTGGTCTATGAAGAGGGTTCAAAGAGATTAGTTCAGAGACAGAAATCTTTACAGTAGCTGAGGTAAGTGAGATGACTCCCAAAAATAGAGGTTAAGTAATTTTTTTAGGTTTCAGAGAAATCCTAATATTGAGGATTCCTGCCTTTCCCTCTTGCAAGAACGTCCTTACCTGAACATGCATATTCTCACTGCAGAAGGAGGTAACTGAGGACTCTGAATAACAGAAACTCCCTGCAAAGTAAGAAGGAAGAACAGACCTGGTGTTACTGTCACGTCATTTCCATTGACCACAGGTCTTTCTTCCTCTTCTTCCTCTGGTGGTTCAATGCCTGTCTTCTCCATATTGCTCACAGACTTATTCCTTTTACGTTTGCCTTCAGCCCCCGGAGTGGCACCTGGGAGGATCTGGTCTGTCACATTTACCAGCAACGGAGCCGGCTCTGCTGGAGGCTTCGGAGTGCCGTAATAGTTGTCTGGAAAGAAAAGGAATTACACATAAGATTGCAGAAACACACAGGCTGCTGCTGCTTCTTTTGTCTTAGATTGATGGATGTGTGAGGTAGGATCTGGCTCATCAGCTGAAATAAAGAATGATTCAAAATGTTTTCTGCAAAATTGAATGTTTACCTTTCCTGAAATGGTAATTAATTTTCTTGGTGGTAGCACAAGTGATCCAATCATGCTCACAAACATGTATCATATTAACAATTCCTGAAACTGTAACAGGTTAAGTTTACATTCCTCTCATCGTAACCTGACCAACTAATAGCGTACCAGAGCTGTTCTCTTATTTCAAATCATTAGTTAGGACAAATTAGTTGTACAACATTTATGCCACAAATCAAGAGTTTCTTAAGGATGAAAATGATGATAAGAATATTGATTATTTATTATGTTATGTCATTTTCACTCCCTCAAATTATCTCACCTGCTTAGAAAGTAAATAATCATCCAATGATTCAGAGATTTGCAGTTTTCAGTAACACTTTCACTATCCTTTTTTCCATATTTGTCAAATTTTTGCTATTCACGATTTCAAAATTTGTAATAGTTAATGCTAATACATTTTCAAAGAAAGTTAAAACCTTCTGCTTTAGGGCTTAACATTATCTCAAAGTACTATGGAATTCTGAGAAGACTTAAGGTGGCTGACAGATTACCCTCTATTTGTGTCTCCTGAAATTTCTGGCAACTTCCTCTGATTCATCTACTTTCTGTCAGAAGGATTATTAGATTAGATGGACCACAGTCCCATCTTATCTATCAATATCTGTATGTTTGCATTTCTAGCACATCTAATCTCAAAATTAGTGTCTTGCTGATACCACAAATTTTTCATAAAAAATATGGTTAAAAGTAGATCAGTAATGTAATTAAATAATATTTTAAAGAGCATGTGCTTTCTAGAAAGAAACACGAAGAGTAATATAAGACGTAAAGATGAAAACATGGTATTTATGCAGTTTTCTTATTTCATCTGCAAGCTGCATTGAAGGGCAATGAACAGGTTGTTTTGCAAGTAGATTTACAGCACTTATTATGGGAAACTAAAAATACTATCCAGGTCTAAAAAACTTTTCCCCCTTCCAACCTCTCCCACTTTTCCTCCCCTCGCCAAAAAAAAAGCGCACCTCTGTAAGCCTATCAAGCTGATGACAATATTTGTAGACCTTATGAACATTTGTAAATTTCTTATCCCACTATTTAGGACTTCTGTATGATCAAACAGCAGTACCAACTGACAATATTATTGTAACCACACATAGGCATGACAAAAATAAATGCATATGTTATACATGCACAGTAAATCATCATAAAATACATTTTGCAGGCAGAGTAAGAATTATTACTGGCCCTTGTGTTTCTGTGTGTTTCCAAGGACTTAAAATGTTCAGCCACATGACTACTTCAATACAGGTAAGTAACTGAACAGCCTTGCAACTACTGAATACTCAAGGAATTTTTCACAGCAGTTCAACAAAACAATATTAATAACAGAGGCTTCTGTAATTGTAATACCTAGTAAAAATGTACTGCTATAAATGACACCCATAGCCACTCTGGACTTAGGGATGTCTGAATGAAACTTTGACTCACTGCAGTTTTGCTTTGGATTTTGTGAGATGGCAGCAGGTTTAACCTAGAGCCCCAGTAGGGCAATGAGATGTGGCTCAGTAGGGGTGACTGTGGGAGCTCCCTGACTGACAGAGTTGAAGCAGGGGAGCAGGATTTGGGGTCTAAGGGGGAAAAGGAAATCTACATTGATCTACTTACAGAACTGTACCTCCAAAAAATGTCAAGACCAGATCTGTTTGCAGTCAAATTTCTATGCTCTGACAGTACAGGCTGTTTTGAGAGTATCTGAAAACCAACAGTGCTCAGTTGGAAGTCTACATTTGTATTGCTCTAAGATCATGTTACCTTTATTGATGAGATTATGTGTCTGAAATATCACATATTTTGAAAAAAGGATTCCTCAATTAAAAAGGTCCCTGGCCTAAGCCATTCTACCAGTCTCAGTCGGTGCCTCAGAGGCCTTAAGCTTGATAAAACTTGTCAAATATGCATTGATTTCCACTGATTCCATAAATATCAGAAGATATACCCCAGGAATATTGTACCAGTGTGATACAAACTGTGAAACTAAAGTGCAGTACCTTGGCCTTTTTTCCTTTGTTCGTAGTTTTGTCATTGTCATGCAAAATTGTAGTAATGCAGTAGTAATTAGCAGTAATGTTAATATCCTGAATAGTAGATGAGGTGTTTTAACTGGACCCTCTGATGTTTTTTTAAAATATTAGACACTTTTTCACTTTGACTGACTGTATGCTTTAGTGAGAGACAGAGATAAAATTCACACACACCAAAAAAATCTATGAATATCACATCTATAAAAATATAAGAAAAAATTGAACATATAAGATCAGGGGCCAAAGAGGATTTAAAACATTCAGTTTCAAACTGAAAATGCTGTATAATTTCCAACTTCTGTCCTGCGACATAGCACTTTATGTACTTTATGATCCAGTAACCATTGATTTAAGAGTTTTAAATTATTTACTGCTACCTACCTATTGATCTATACCTTTAATTCAAAAATATGCACAAACAATGCAAATAAAAATAAGATATTATACACATATTGATACAATCTGTGTATCATGAAAAAAATTAGTTGAACTCCAGTGGAAAAAATATAGAGGGTGAGAGATCCAACCATTTCAATGAAGGAGCAATGCTCGATTGCAGAAAAATTAGAATCAATGTAAACTGTATCTTTTATGGAGAAGAGATTCTCAGTGTCTTGAAATTCCTTACTTAAGACTTGGGACTTTAGAGATGATGGGACACTCTCATAAAACCTTGGCAAATATCATACCTATGCATAATATAGAGACTAAATGTTTAAAAACCATAACTTTTGTTACCACGAAATTTTGAAAATCTCTGATCTCTTTTTCATTTTCCCCGAGCAAGGGGAATGGTTCAATAGGTTATTGTTGAAACACTAATCATAAGTTACTGAAATTCATCTTCCCGTAGCTAAAAAAGGAACACCAAATAAACAATTTCAAATGTAGTTAATTTTTAAAAAGGAAATAATTAAAAAAAAGAAGAAGAAAAATAAAGTGTACTAGAAGAAAGCAAATCCCATGCTTGCTGGCAGTCAGAAAAACCAGCAGTTAGGAGTTTTTTTTAAAAAATGAATGGAACACAAAACAGACAACACCTTTATAGCACTATACAAAACCACATAGTACCCTCTCTTTTGTATACTGCCTGCTGTTCTGGTACTTGCCTCTCAAAAATTACATGGGGGAACTAAAGAAGGGCAATTAAAGCTTGGAACTGCTTAAATTGATTTTGAGTTTTCAGCTTGGAAATAGGACAACTGAAGGGGGATATGGCAGATATGTATAAAACCAGGACAACCCTGGGAAAGTGCCTAGAAAATAAATGAATGGATGCTTGGCTTCCCACTACTTGAGAACAAGAGGAAGCCCAACAAAATTAGCAGGTTTAAAACAAGCAAAAGAAGTGGGTTTTTTTACACAGCGTAAGACAATAGTGGCATTCACTGTCAGATGCTACCAGTATCATAAATGCAGTCAAAAAGCAATTATACAAAGTCATAGAAGAAAAAAAGGCCATGAAAGCCTATTAAATGTAAAGGTACAAATTCTGAATCAAAACTTCCATACAATCAGAATGGTAGAGTTCAGAATGTAACTCTGCATGCCTTCCCTGTTGTTGTATTTTATGCCTTAGCATCTTACAGGTCTCTTCCAATCTTGGTGATTCGGTGATTCTGTGATCTACCAAGGGGCAGCAGTAGAGACATTTTCCTTCCATTTGACTAAGTGCAGCTGCTCTATTACTCAGGTCCCTCCTTGTTGCACTCAAAAAAATGTGTGTATACTCACCTGCCACTGCTGCAGTCAAGAGGTCAGTTTAAGCCTAAGTTCTTCATGCTGGGCCTGAACCAAAGCCTCTGTGCAGACAGGCAGTGCAGAAAAAGCACCTCTGCAGCATCCATCCGGCTGCTGCTCCTGATTGCTTCAGTGCTCCCAGCCAGTTCTGAGTGCAGCTGAACACTGAAGATGGTCTGGCCTAACCTATTTGATTTGGCTGACAAAGCAGCTTGGAAGCCATGGCACAGTGACAATTTCCAAGTAGCCCTTGCCACCCAAAGCTGTATGAACTCTGATCGGCACCCTGCTTCTGCAAGGAAGAGTCAGACAAATTAATAGGTAGGCTTGCTCCGATGATAGAGACCAGATCAGGAAGTCAAAAAGTCACAAGAAGCAGAAAAATGAGGAAATAAGGAGGATGAAACAGCCTACTTTTTTTTCTTAACTTTAGTTCACCTATGTCAGGATGTAGTAAGACTTTTATTTTATCGATAAAGTGTTTGATGATGAAGCAATATCCTAACTTGCTTCCTGAGAAAAGGTAAGCCTTTGTGGAAGAAAAAAAGACCGAGCATTTGGGTGGTAGTAAAGAAGCAGAAAAAGCCTCATGCTGAAATGATAACAAGACTCAGATATACTGAGAGTGCCTGTACTGACATGCTCAACACCCAGTGATCCCAGTTACTATGCACAGTTATAAATGTGTCTCCCACGTTGTGCTCTACTTTGTGCTCCACTGCAGGGACTGACCTACATGCATTTTCCTCTGCCTGGCCTTCCCAGTCCCTCTCCCTTTCTGTGAGGAAAAATCCAAAATGCAGCATAGAGTGGACATCTCCACTTGCCATCCTTCTGGACAGAGAAGAGAGAGGAAGGGATTTGTGCCAGGTCTGCACTCCAGGCTGTGGAGGAGGACGTGCTCCTTTAGCTCCTGGGCAGGGCCAGCCTGAGCCATCAGGTTGTGAAGAAAGGGGATCATTGCTGAGAGCATCCTTTGCTCCTGAAGCTCCACTGATCTCATACAAGAAATTAAAAACTCTAGTTTAAAAATATAAGTTTTATGAAAAGTTAAAATAGCGAGGTATTAGGAAATTATAGTAAAAATGAACAACCAGACAGAAAACAAGAGGTGTGCCAGAGCCAGAAGCTTTTAGGATGAATACTTCCAGCTATGGTGTGACTCACATTCTGAGCCCAGAGCAGAGACACATTCCTTTTCACACTTATTTTTAGAGCAGGATGAAACAATATCCAGCTACAAATACACACCTGCCTTTGCTTATTCAGCACCCTCATTTAGATTGATCTGTCTTTTTTGTTTATAAAGCTTTGAATTGCTGAAGTATCAGTCAAAATTGTGTGAGTCAGCCACAACTCTAGGAAATGAAAGACAAACCTGATTTTTCAGTTATGAGAACAACTGCAAATGTTATGATGAATGTTAAACCTCTACATATTTGCTTTTGTAATCACTGACTACTGACAATAAATTAAGGGGAAGTACTCTGAAGTCTAATTGTTGCCTCGATTTGAGTTACATTTGATATTTTAACAGTTCATAAGGAAATACATATGGAAATGTAATAGATTACAATTGTATAGAGAGTTTTAGGTAGGTAGAAATTAGCTTAATTTCCAATAAAATAATAATGTGAACAAATATTAATATTTTATAATTTGATTAAAAGAAGATGGTTGAATTTATTTATGACTAGAAGCCAACAGCATACAACAAGAAGCATCTGTTCATGATTTATGTCTGTTTATAATCAGTATCCAGATGAAGACTGGTGACAACCAGTGTCGCTATTGGGAAAAATAGTGTTTAATATCTTCATCAGTGGCATCACCAGTGGGACTGTGATTATTCTCAGCACGTTTGCAGATGACACCCAGCTGTGTGGTTTGGTTGATACACCTGAAGAATGGGATGCCCCCCAAAGGGACCTGGACAAGCTCCAGAAGTGGGCCCATGGGAATCTCATGAGGTTTAAGACCAACTGCAAGGTGCTGCACCTGGGGTGGGGCAACGCCAGGGTCAGCACAGGTGGGGCATGAACAGGTCGAGAGCAGCCCTGCCAAGAGGGACTTAGAGGTGCTGGTGGGAGAAAATCTGGGCATGACCTGGCAGTGTGCACTCACAGCCCAGAAAACCAGCTGTGTCCTGGGCTGCATCCAAAGCAGCGTGGCCAGCAGGGCAAGGGAGGGGATTCTGCCCCTCTGCTCTGCTCTCCTGAGACCAGACCTGCAGTGCTGCATCCAGCTCTGCGATTCTTGGCACAAGAAAGACGTGGACCCGTTGGAGCAAGTCCAGAGGAGAGAGAGAAAAATGATGCACCACTCCTATGAGGACAGGCTGAGAATTGCATTTATTCAGCCTGGAGAAGAGAGGACTCCAGGGAGACCTTACTGTGGCCAGTCAGCACCTAAAGGAGGCTTAAAAGGATGGCTTTTTAGAAAAACCTGTTGCAACAGGACAAGGGATAATGGTTTTAAAGTAAAAGAGGGTAGATTCAGACTTGATAATAAGGAAGACATTGTCTTATTGTAAGGATGTAGAAACACTGGAAGTTTTACAGAGAGGTAATATATATCCCACACCTGGAAACATTTAAGGTGGACTTGGACAAGGCTCTGAGGAACCTGATCTAGCTGAAGATGTCCCTGCTCATTCAAGAGGGCTGGACTAAGAGAGTTGGACCATTAAAGGTCCTTTCCAACTCAAACTATTCTATGATTCTATGAAAATCAATGATCTTTTCATAACAACATATTTATTTTTTAACTTAACCTGCTTTGGAGTCTGCAAATGAACTATTATGGTCTATATTCACTCTACCTATCCCTAAGTGTTTGACTGATGGAGTGTTTAATCGGTATTAAGTAAAGCAATAATCTCCCAGGAAGTGCCTAAAAAAATACCTCCTTCTGTAATGTCCCCCAGCGTGCAAGCCCTGGGACATCAAGCTGATGTCTGCTGCTGTAGAGTCTACACCCTGTGCATTCTTGGGAGGTAAGTTTAAGTGTAGCTTTCTGTTAACCTCCAGAGGACAGCAAGAAAAAAAGCTCATGTTTTTGGTATTGTTTAGGGCAGGCTCAACACACTGGCAGTATAACCAGCAGAGTAAGATCATATGAGGTTGGTATGAGTCTTTCAAATGTTGTGTGAAGTTTTCCCGGACAACATATCCCAGGAATATGTGTTGCAGACATCTTCGTTGAAGGATTTAGTATTAAAACCATGGAATTGTTTACACTGGAAAAGACCTCTAGGATCATCAGTATAACTGTTAACACAGCTCGGCCATGTTCACCTCTAACCGTGTCCCTAAGTGCCACAACTACAAGTTTTTTGAACATATTCAGGGATGGTGATTCACATTTTCCTGAGCATCATTTGCATGCAATGGATGTCAAAGACAGGAAGGAATTCTTAAATGCAGGTTCTGTGGGCTTCCATGAACCAAGCATGTGGTATCACCCTGCTCTCACTTCACTGTGCACACACATCACTTTGCTATAGAAGTATGTCCAATCAATTGGCATCTTCTTGTGAAATCACTTTATTTTAACATTTCTGATCATCTGTATATGTAATTTAGAGCATTTTTTTGTATGCCTGTTTTGTTCTGCGGTAAAAACACACAAGTGTAGAATATTCTAAAACTGAAAAATCCACTTCTCTGTATTCTTACAACCATCTTATAGAATTCCTAAAGAGGAAAAGAGTACATAGACTTTGTTAAAATATAATTAGTGATGTATTTTAACAAAATCCAAGACAATTACCACCTTCTTAAGGAAGTCTAGCAAACTTCTTTTCACCCACTCACCCTGAGTAATTTATTTTGACGGGTGACTATACTATAATTAGGGCTTTTTTTAATCACTGCTGTAAGGTTGGGTGACTAGATTTTGTTCTTGGGTTCATACATTTTCATGACGGTTTTGCAAAGCTGCATGATGGATTAAAGTTGCAGAACTCTTACTGTGACTCCAAAGAAAGTGGAATTAAAAAATAAAACCTTCTGAAGCCCTTAGATTTTAGATTTACATTGGTATTATTTTTACTCATGAATTTGTGTCATTAAAATGGCAAAGAAATAGGAAAGGTCATAGTTTAGATCTCCCAAAGTTTAGAGAAAAAAAATTATGAAATATAGATTCACAAGCATGTTTTTAAATAACAGCTTTTAACTTCTATTGTGTTCTCTGAAATATTCACAAGAAAAGTTTTACTTTTACTGTGATTTTTGTGGCTTTTAGTTTCTTTTAGACAGAAGATTGAAGGTCCCAGAGATGTCTTTGCTCTTCTTTTACTAACTAAGCCTTTGAATCCAGATTTCTTAGTTCTCTGAGCCTTGCTGTTAAATTAAAGTCTGAATTAAAAATACAGATTAAAATTTATTTACTTTGGGAGTGCTCTCTGAATGAGTTACACATGATACACAGAACTGATTCCGTACTCGCTGGATATCGACATCCCCAGGGCTACTTGTTGCAAAGTCTGTTTTTTCTCCCCATTCTATTTCCTAACTGCATTGGGCTTCAGCTACAAATCAAGTTACTTGAAAGAAATACTTTCTGGACATCCCAGGATTCTGCTAGAATACAGGGGTCAGAGTTATTGCCCGTGAATTCCCAAGAAACACTTCAGCATTTTCTGGCAGGGTCTATCCAGCTGTTTCCCAGGGGCAGGGGGATTTCTTATGCCTTGTGTTGCTGTGCCTCTTCCCCAGGATGAATTCTCATTTTGGTTGGTCTCTGCAGCTTCTGCTAACAGACATTAGGCAAATATGTTAACTTCTGTGTCAAGTAATGACATTTTAATAACTGGCTTCAGGATTGTCTATTCATCTACATTAAAATTAAGTCACTAATTATAGCTGTGGATTTTTGCCCAAGAGTGTTCTGGCCCCCAATGAATGCAATAGCAGAGGAAGTTTCTAAATTCCCAAATACAGCGATGGAGACAAGATGGGCTGTCAAAGCTTCCAACATGACAAAACTGCTGTTCTCTAACTGTTGGACAACAACTGCCTCCAATAAGAACATCTCTTTTCTGTCCATGCAGACTGGGAAAGACTTTATAAGTAGGGATATACGAGTTTGTTTTTTATTTCTTAATTTGTATTTTTCAAGATAAATATCAGTAGCAAATGAATTTTCATAACAATAAGGTGGTAATAGAGTACACCAGATATACTTAGGGCATGGTCTGATTTTGAAAATTTTGAAGACCCCCAAATTAAGGCATATATAAATTAGATCTCATTTTTAAAAATTTTTTCCTCAGAGATATCACTTCACACTTTAGTATATTTCAGAGAGTTCAAACTTCTAAGTTTTCTTCATCACTGTTTCCATAGTTCCATTTTACAGAGCTGCTTTTCCTTTTAATGATTCTTGTTTTCTCCCACCTTTTTAAGTACTAGGGCGGCTTTATCCTATAAATACTCTGCGTTCCTTAGATTTTGCTAATTAATCTTTTAGCTGTTTGCCTATCTACATATTTAGGCACATATGCAAGACTAATCCCTAAAGCTCTGTGTAAGAGTACAAGAAGCAAGTAGAAAACAATTTCACCTTTACAAAATCAGGTACAGCCTGAACTGTTTTCATCATCCCTTTAATTTCTACCAAGACCGAACCATGTGAACAGATACAATCCTCTTGGGCACTAAATCTCTCACAGTTGGGAAATAACTGTTCTCCTGTCAGATGTGGGAATCCCACAGGTTGAAGGTGTAAATACCTTTCAGATAAAGTAACTATAAACCATCCTGTGTTAAGCCCAGGTGGAGGTGGCTACACAGAGGGAACTGTCTTGCTTTAAGATTCCTGTAAGATTAAGGTCCTGACCTTATTTCTCCCAAATATTCTTCAAGTTAGTATTTCTTTCTGAGAAGCAGAACACATCAGTTTTAGATAATGGCCTAGAAGAGAGAGGACTCATATCAGATGCAGCAGAGTGCTGCACACACTGCACATCATCACACATCTCCCAACCACCAGCAAATATGAAATGACCTTTACCTTTCATAATTTGATCTTCTGCTGAGCACAGTGTACCAGAAATGAAAAATCTAGACAGACCTCTTGAAAAGGCTACTCTTAGATGCTTAAGGAAAATCATGGACAAAGGAACAGGATTGAATAATTAATACAAAATGGAATTTGGACATCAAAAGTAGGGATCACAAACATATGAATGCAGGCTATTGGAACAAGACTATGCAACAATACAGCTTGATAAATACATTAGTAACTGTTATATAGTGTTCTGCACACTTTAAAGCAATTCTGCCATCTGACCTTGTCTTCTGAAAAGCAGTAGTATAATCTGAAACCCCTGCTTTCCCAGAAAAGAGACATGGTTCAATTCCTAAACAGCGTGTCCTTTGCTGCAGCTAAGCACAGATATCAAGATACTTCTTCCCACTACACCTTTTTTATTGTGAGCTGGCTGCTGTTGTCTGGATGGGACCCTCGAGTAATCGCCTGTCCCTAAATGTGTATGATCCCTGACTGATATAGCAAGTGGGTTTTTAGCAAATTTCACTTTTCCTGCTTAGAAGTTCAGAATCTAAAATAATGAACTCTCTCCCCACATTTGCCCTGGTAGTTATCTTAGATGAGATTAATTGACCTCTGGAAGCATACCTGGGTTTTGGTTGTTACTTTACAAGAAGGTCCAGACACCTTTAAGCTTACTAATGATAGAGGAGATGATTCAGAGCCCTAATGACCAGGGTCCCAACACACTAAATCATGCAGTTACTTTCTTCCTTCATTTAAAGATTTAGGCTAAGCAAACGATAAGATTTTCTGCTTCCCCCTGTATATTTTGTATATTATGGCTAAGATTCTTGGAGACGTAAAAGTCCTTTGCTATATTAGAGAACAGCTTGCAGCAGAGTCCCTCCCTTTTGACAGTAGTGCCTACATGGTTTTTACACCCTTACAAATTATCTGGAAAGATGAGAAACATGTAAGAACATTTCTAGACAAAATTTGGTTTAGTTCAGTCTCGGCCACAGAAATGAACATTTCTGAAGCTTCAGAAGGCTTAAAAACCAGAAAAAATATAAGTCTAGGGGAAGCTCTCATGTTAGATGAAATGTATTACTGATTAAGGCAAATCAGAGAGCCATTTTGTTGCAAATTACTATTCTTTCTAGAGTGATACTGGCATTACTGCAGATATCTCACTGTATAGTAGCACCTTCCTTCTGCTAACTAATAAGCAAAGCTAGAATCATTAACTGAACTGAAAGAATAAAATTTCATGCAGTTCTCATCACGTGGTTAAGAACTTTATTGCATACAGCATTGGCCCAGAGTTTTTTAAGGAAAAAAAAAGTTACAGAAATTAAAGACAAAAGCAAGTAAAATTATAAGCTTCCTATAACAAAAATAAAATGCACTTCAGTTGTAAAAATTAACTATATTTCTGTAAAAGGTGGTATGAAGGAAAGGATAAGTTTTTCAGATGAAGTTTTGGTTAAAAAATGAGAATGAATTTCAAGAACATAGTCACTATACCTGAAGTTTCTGAGAGATTACCCATATGTTAAATCAATCCATAGTTTCTACAGATCTATCTGAAAATGCCATGTGTAGGGCCAGGTGAAGTTTATTCAAAAAATGATACTGCAGAGCTCTTGCAGTCATTGTCTGATCTGTGAATTGTCTGATCTGTCTTTAACCTGACATAAGAAGCTGGATTAATGCCCCCACCCCTGGTTTGATCAGTACTGTGTCTCCTTTTTCTTTTTTCTAATAGGACTTTAAGCTTATTTTAAAAGCTGTGTTTATAGACACCCTATACATTTTCAGAGTGGCATTTTCTCTGTGTTATAGTTGGAAATCTGTCTCCAACTGCCTTGACAACTTTGTGAAGACACTCTAGACTGTTAATTTCATCTGACAGTTTCTTCAAACCTGAGGAAGAAAAGAAATACCCGTAGTCAATCAGTTTTTTCATTTATTCAAGCTGCTACCAGAGAAAGTTATCTTGCCAACTGGAGAGGTATGCAGGGAATCCTTTCCTTTTGTGCCTAAGAAGGCAGCTGCAGATTGTCCTGGATAGTCATCTTGCACAACAGGAATAAATCAGATATTCCCTATTGGTCTTCCCTTAAGGAGTTGTCAGAATAAATAAAAACACTTCTCAGATACTCACAGATATTCCAGGTACAAAAAATAAACAAACAAACTTTGAAAAAATAAAAAAAAAAACACAGAAAAAAACGACATAAATTCTGTTTTCATCAACAGATTGTTATTTTGCCATATTAGTGCAAATCATCGGGTGTTTTTAGGTAATTTGGAATTATAAAGCCAAAGTAGTAAGCCATAAATAACACTTACTGGAGGCTCCAGGTTGCCTGTTTTCCTTAAAACCAGTGGGATAACTCCTTCTAAAGTGGTATTTTTTACCTCAGTATTCTGTCTACTTCCTTGCTCCTGAGATGACTGAGATATAGAGCTTTACCTTTCTCATGTGAGTTTTAATCCATAATTTTATTGCCAATGAGGTCTTGTGCTACAAATAGATATTTTAGCTCCTCCAGAGCTCAGTTACTACATAAAGATCTATGAGGCAATCCACAGCCCCAAGAACCTGTCCTAAAACCATACAACCTACCACTGTTAAAACACAGCTTTAAGCCAGGAAAAAAATGAGTGTTTAAAAACTAATTCTTTTTGAATCATGCTGAAAAATTCTGATTAGAAACAAACTAAAATATATTGAGGAATTAAGTGATTAATATTGCCTGGGGTGAATTTATCACATACTAGTGGGAAAAAAAACCAACACAACAACAGGAAAAGAGAGTTCTGAAGTTTGTAATAAAAAAGCTTGATCATGCTTGATGGATCTTTTCTCCTAATTCTTGCTCCTAAGCTGTATAATGAGGCATTCTGGCATGCTGCTCTTCAGTCCCCACAAATTACAAACTTCACAATGTCATTCTCCCAGAAAAAGGAATGGAGGCTTACCTTCATTCAGGAGCTAAGCCACCCACTGGGAGGGCAAGGTGAGACATAAAATAACCTCTGACCTTCCACCCATTCTTTTCTTTGGACATGAGGAGAACAAGAAAGTGTCATAAGCACCATCAGAGCCTGGACATTTTGCCATTTGGCTGACTCGTATTACCCAATATCTGAGTATTGATAGGACTGCTGTGGAAGTGGGATAAAAATTGGTGCTTTCCACTCATTTATTGACTCTGACAGAATTTAGGCACCAACAGACACTTTGGTCCCAAGGTCATGGAGGTCTCTGCATGCCCAGTACTGCAGAAATGCAGCAGCTGCCAGTGCTGACTGAATTAAGTGTTATTGGAGTTGATGGTGGCAACACTGCCCTTAATTTACACTAGAAAGATACAATAGAAATGTTGTTAAAAACAGTGAGAGTTGTAGATCCATCTGACCAACAGCAGAAAGAGCAGTTGTAAAAAAATGAAGAGTTTTCATTTTGTCTCTCAAAGATGATATCTAATAACTGGCTGAAGGCCACTAGACAAATAATTAAAAACAGATGTAAAATAAATGAATTGCTATTCACCAGGTTGATTGGGGGTGGGGGGAGGGGGGAAGAGGTAGCTGAAAAATCTGTGCTCTTTTCATTCTCTGTCAAGGACAGCCAAATGTTTTTGATGTGTGGTCTGCACAGTCATTACAGATTGAAGCCAACATGCACAACTGTCCAAGTGTTTCTTATCTCTCCCTTTCTCATTGACACACTGTGTTGCCCCAGGCTACCTTTTGCTGGCTGTCCTTGTTTTGCCTGCCTGCCTGCTTCATTTCTGATCCTAAAATCCCGCTCTGGGGTAAAAGACTTCTCTGTCATGGATACCTCTTAACTCTGCCCTGTGAGCCAGCAGAAGCAACAAAGAAAATTAAATGCATTTGTCTTGTTTTAACTTTATTTTTTGAAAACTGCACCTAATAAAAATTCTCTGGTAATACTAAGGACTGGTCTGGTCCTATGAAAAAGCTAAAGGGTTAGTGCTCTATGGAAACAGAAAAATCATTTTGGTACATGTAAATTATTTAGGTAAACTGTGAATGATAGGAATCTTCCAATCTGTAAAGTTCTGGTGCAGCTATGCAAATCCCTCCTGTGAAATAAACGTCATGATCTCAAATTCTAAGTTTATCAAATATCCCAGTGTTTTAATTATAACTAAATTGTAAGAGAAGACTTGTGTTTTCCACAACCTTCATTCCACCATGAAACTACCCTCTCAAAGATATCAAGGATCTGAGTCTTCTTCTGTGTGACCATAAATCAAATATTTCCACTGAAGCTAATGGACTTACTGTGTTATGAAGGAAATGCAAAGTTCAAGCATTTACAAAGTGCGATTCTGTGAAACAAAGGGGTTATTTTTGGTGATCTTTGAGTGATTACTTATGACAAGATTCACTATATTTACTCTTGTAAATGGCAAATAATTTCTCCTTAATTTTCATTCTGGACAGAAAATGGTTGGGAAGAGTCACAAAACAATAACAACCTTGAACACTTAAGCAGCACTTCACATTTCAAACTGCTTCAGAAATGTAAACCAATTAGGCTGTCATTATGATTTATGCTAAGGGAGACAAGAAATATATAAACAAAGTCAAATAGAAATGCAGGGTTCCAAACTACAGTTCAGTGAATTACAAATCACAGAAAGAGCCTTCCAGGGACTTCCTGAAAAATGGAAGATAAAACTCTGGAGTAGATTGAGTAACAGCTAAGACATTATAACCTAGTTACTGTTGAATGGTCATGTCTCTCATATGGAACACATATGAGAGATTAACACAAAAGTACACCATTTGTCTAAATAAGCATTATCAGCTTCATCTCACAAATAACTACCATTCATTAGCTCATTAGTGAATTTCTTGAGATATCTGATTTACAATGCAATTACCCCTGGCAGATCTGTCTAAACTGATAACCAAAGGGCAATTAAAATCAGTACCCATGCCAGACCATTAGATGGTTTAAAGAGTAATATCTATGCTACTGGTTCCTTTTACAAGTACATTGTTAACATCAGGAGCATAAATGTTAATTAGAGTAATGACTTCATTCACCAATTTCTTTTCTACAAGGCCATTTGGATCAGAATTCAGCTCCTCTGTTTGAAAGGGCAAGTTCTTTTTAATTAGGACAGCTACTCCATTGGTAGTAGTAATAAATGAGAGGAGAGATGAAGGTCTCACCCACTAGGATTTTTCCACTTTTTTGTTTCTGTGTAGCATTCAGTACTTCAGAAAAAAACTCCAGTTTTAGTCAGAAAAAAAAAAAATCAAGTCCTCATTCTTATAATGTTAATGTAGGTCTTTTACAAACATATATTTGCAGCCCAGATACTCTCATACAATAATTTTTGAGATCGATTTTCCTCCCTCCATGTTTCAGTAGGTAGATCAGTAGCTTTAGGTCATTGCTATTCCACTGGATCACTCCCCTAAGGCAGAGGTCTGTGCCAGAGTGAGACTAGTTAAGAGAAAGCTTCAAAGACTATTTAATTTCAAGCCTTCTCTGCTTTTGTGCATCTCTCACTCTTCAATCACACTCTGACCCTGTCAAGGCACACACATGCAACTGGGAGAGGACGGGCTGCTCTTAGCAACGGCAGTGCCCAGGGCTCTGCCTGGTGCTGACCTGAGCTCCACAGCAAAGGCTTCTGATTCGAACCTGCAGACTCCCCAGCAGGAGCAGACAAGCAGCAAAAAAGTGTAGGCTGGGGAGGTAGAGCGAGGAGCACACAACTGCACTCGCAGGGCAGGAAACATTTCTTCTCATCATTCTTGCCTGGACTGGCAAAGCCTTGTAGACTTTAACAATGCTGCAGCCACTTTTCCTTCCTTAAAAGTTGAGATACGTTATCACAGAATAGGTTGGCTTCTTACAAGTTAATTCCTGGCAATATTTCTTAAATCTGGCCTTAAATTTGGCTGGGCATCTGCATGTACTGGGCAAATGTCCTTACAGCAATAAGTGGCCAAGGATGGGCTTGAGTCAAGAAGGGGCTGCAGTTATATGGTTACTTCACATGCCAGAGCAGCAGAGTGCAAAGGCTGAATTAATGTTCTCAGAGCCTCTGAAGTACTATGTTTCTGTGGGTTCTGAGATCCACATTTCACATTCCTGTCTCCAAAAGAGCAAACAATAAGAAGGAACAGACATAACTGGGAATAGACATGGGTGTCAGTCTTCAGCCAGTTTTGATGGGTACAAGTCCCTTCTGGACCCTAGTGCCAGTCTACGAGCTTGTGAGCAATAATGTGTGCAAAATCATGAGGTATGGTCCTCTACAGAAAATAATAACTGGCAGATAAATAATGATACTCTATGGAGAAACCTGTATTGCCTCTTAGCATCTGTAAAGATGGCAACTTGTTCAGCCAGAGGTGTGCACAAGAATATACATTTACACACAGTAGTAATATCATGCTTAGGCAAGGTTTCTTATACACTGATAAGAGAGAGAGTCATATCTTAGCTTGACCCTAACTAGGTCATTAGGAGTTATGAGTGGGAATATGCAGAGGCCCTCAAAGAACAATTTATTTGGGCAATACCAACAATCCCTTCCTAAGATTAAACACAGCAAGGAACTGTCTTACTCTAATGTAGACCCAGAACAGCATTACTAAAATCAGTGTCTTTAATCCTATAAATGAAAGCCAAGCAGATTTATTATTATTATTATTATCATTAATAACAATAACAACAACAATAATAATAATAATAATAATAATAATAATAATAATAATAATTCCATATGTCTAAAACCAGTATACTCATTGTACACAGTTAACACTTGGTCCAACTTGTTAATATTAAACACCATTATAGCAGGCTAAAATTGCAAAATTAATAATTTTGTTAAAATCTTCTCAGTTCTAAAGAGTTTTGATGGTATTGTGGCCAGCTGGTACTGATTAACTTGACTCAGTATATCTAAAGAGCAAAGTTTAAAGAACTGCAAATTTGCCAGGTTGAAGCTACATCACTGCAATGACAAGGTGATGCAGACATTTTCCCTGTTAGGGCACTACATATATTATAACCAAGATTTATATTAAATCAAAGGAATATATAGTCACCACTACAAAAGAAGTCAACAGTGTAAGCCTTGCTATTAATGGTTCACAGTGTCAAAAGATCAAAGGTGACCCAGGCATGGAGAATGCACAAGAATTAGATCCTCAGACAGAAGGCAAGATTAGATGATCACTGAGCAGGCTGCAAGGAAAAACTTACAGAGCTACTGTCAGTTCTGATTTTTAAGCTGGATGTTCCACATTAAAAATGTCATTCAGAATGATCCTAAAACTTGCTGCTGTGTGCCATTAGTTCAAATGCTGTGTTAACATAACAGTGCTGTGCTAGCATCAGTGCCTCCCTAGTATGAAGTTTTGTGTTTTCTTTGGAAATGCTGAATTTCTGTGCACATTTTCTGTCCAGAAGAACTAATGATGTTATTGCCACTGTATTCACCAACCTTGCTGAGCAAGACCTATTTTTGTGTAAAGTTCTCAAAATAGCTTCTATACTGCAGCAGTGTTGGAATAACTCCAAAGTTGTACCTGATCCCCTTCATCACTGCCCTCTTATGGACCATCATCCTTACTGATAGTTCACTCCAGTGCTCCGAGCTGATTTTGTCTGAAGCAGACCAGAGGGCTGTTGAGTACAACCTGCTCTTCTGGCAGATAAATGGGAACTACAGGAAAGAGAGGGATGGGAGAAAGCAGCAATGAACAGCCACACTGGCCAGTTGTCCACCAGCTGGTGCTGGGTGGGACGTCTGTCAATGCCCCAACAAAGGAGTGGAATTCAGCTGTCATACTGACATAATGAATCCAACTCAAACACTGCACAGTAAAGGATATAAGAATCTTTTAACCCACTAAAAAACCTTTTTTTGGCCCTAGCATTAGCTTAATATCCAACTCTCTTTTGTTCTATCTCTAAATCTCCTTTAGTTTCATGCAAGCATGGCTTAAATACAGGTATTTCAGGTTAGTAATCAAAAAAGCTTTCCAGATGCAGAACTCAGTGTCCTTCAGATGATTGTGAAACAAAGACTGTTGTACACTGAGTGCAGTGGAGAAATGCCTAACTGGAAATCAAGGAACCTGAATGGCAGTAAGTGTATGTAAAGTTGAACTGAGTAGATGTGAAAGCAAAACAATCAGAACTGCTTCAGTCTGCCAGCACCTCTGCTGGAAAAAGGTTTTGGGCTTGACTGCTCGTAGGTCAGTCTGTCTGTTCAAAAAACAGCAGCACTGTTTATGGGAGAGACAGTTTTAAAAGATACTTACCTGGTGGTTAGAAACCCTTGGACAAGATCCATTCACAGACTTTATTTGAAGAAAGTAATGTATGGATGGCCATGAATATGGATGCTTCTTTTTACCTAAGTGACATGTTTTATAAATTGCCATGCTGATTAATCACTTGACTCTCTTTTTCAGGAAAAAAAAAGATAATTAATTACTTGAAAAATTACTTGTCCTTGCATTTACTTTTTCTTTTTTTTTTTTTTTT